>PVHY01003209.1:0-39004 GCA_004024945.1 Uropsilus gracilis
TTTTTTTTTTTTTTTGATACTAGGTCTCACTATTTTTGCCCTTGGAACTGCAGGCTCTCGTTGCCCGGGGTACCACAGACTCAAGCTATTCCCAGCCTCAGCTTCCCAGGTAGCCAGGATTACAGGCGCGCACCACCACCACGCCCAGCTAGTTTTTGGAACTAGGTCTCCCTACGGGCCCCAGGTGGGACTCGAACCGTGATCCCTAGCCCCTGCCGCTTCATAGGCTGAAGCTTAGAGGCACGAGCCACCGTGCCTGGCCCATGAGTTCAGGCTTCTGCGAGTGGCCTTTGAAGGTTATCTCCTCTGCTTCCTTTTGCAGTTTTGGTGTGGGGCCCATTATCCCCTCTTTGGTGGGGGCTTCACAGTGCCGCCCAGGCCGGCTGTAAGTGGCCCGCGGCCACTTACTGGTGGGAGGGGTTTCGCCCCCACCCTGTTCCCCCACCTGGGGAACTTACCCAGGAGGCCTGACACCTCTTGCTCCTCGTTGGCAAGGGAGCTCCGAACGCCAGGACCCACCCTGGGCTGCGGGCAGCCGCCTCTCCTGTGCTAGATTCTCTAACTCATTTTGATAGTTCCAGCTTTGGTAGGGAAACTAGCCCATCCACTATTTCTAAAAAATATTTTATTTTATTTTTGGATTTTTTTACAATGTACACTTGCATGATTGTTGATCCCCATGGGAATACCAACCCCCACCACCATGCCCCCTCTGGCCTCTCCACTGCCATTCTTACTGTTTGTCCATAGCCCTTTCTGGGGCTATGTCCTTATCCTGGGTGAAGGTGTGATTGCTTGGGACATGGTAGACCTTACCGCTTAGCTTTCCAGTTCTAATTTTGCCATTGTAGGCCAGTCCGAGTTGTTTGGCTTGTGTCAGTGCCTCTTGCTTCTTGGTGGCTGTCACCTCCGTTGTTTTCTGTCTCATTTTTGTGGCTTCTTCACCTTGTGTTTCAGGTCTTTGTCTTAGGGAACCTGATTCCCAGCCTTTTATTTTGGTAGAGCAGTTTCTCGAAGGGGACAGCCATCAGCAGATAGTAGGTCTCCTAGTCTCCTCCTTTGCAGTTCTGCTGTGGGACCGCTGCCATTCTGCAGCCTTCCTCCCTCTGTGCAAAGGGGGTGTGTAGTGCCCTTGCTGAAGGCGTCTCTGAACCAGGATTTTGGTCCCAGCTCCCCAGTGACCTGTAGGTGTAATTCTGTCTTCTATGCTTGATCACACAGTCCAGGGCTCGATGGTTGTTATTTGTTTCTAATTAACTGATTACATGACTTTTTCTATCATTTTCTTTTTTCTTTTCTTTTTTTTAATATGGTATTATTTTGTTCTTTAGATCATCACAACCTCTGTAAGTGGTTTTTGGGATACTCCCCTCCCTCCACCCTCTGGTGTCCCTTCCATTCTCTCAAACCCCACTCTTTGTTGTTTACTAGTCTGTGCTAAGTCCATTAGTCTCTTTCTTTCCTGTGGCAGTGTCCTTTCACTGGGTGAGGGACTGTGTTGTTGGAACCACGGAAGCCTGGCTGGTAGGTTTTCAGTCTTAAATTTGCATTGGGCGGCCAGTCTGTATTCATTTGTGACCTGTCCATGTTTTCTAGCTGCAGGCCGTCTTCTCCAATCCCATCTCCACTGCTTTGCTGCTTTACCTTATGGCTCTGGTGTCAGATTTAGGGGTCTCGCCCCCAGCCATTGTCGATGAAGAAGTTTCTCTGTGAATACAGGCGTCTGTGAATGGCCTTTGTAGATCATCTCCTCTGCCTCAGTTTGCAGTTTTGATGTGGGGCCGAGTACCCCATCTTTGGTCTTCCTCTCCTCTCCCGTAGTGTGGGGAGGGGGCTTTGTTCTCCTAGAAGGCTTCTCCATAATGAGGTCCCAGGTCTTCCCAGCCCGGTGAGCGCATAGGTGCGCATCGTGATATCGTGTCTCTACAGATGTTTCTCTTGTCTCGCATGCACTGGTTCTCTCAGTTGCCCATCTGCTGTGTCCAGCTCAGGCTTGTGGGCTGGATTTTTGCAGGATCCCTCACCTGTTCTATGATGGGGTTTGTGTTGAGCATGTTCTTGCTCCTCTTGAAGTTTACCTGGAGTGAGAGCGAAATAGAAGGGGGCCCAGATGGCTGAGCCTGTGCCCTTCCATACTCCGCTTGAGCTAGGAACAGGGGGGCAACATGGCTCCGCTGATCAGGGCTGCAGATGGCTGCCCTGTGCACCAGCCACCCGCTGGTGGGTGGGGCCACCAAAACCCCCACCCTGTCCCCCCTCCAGGGCTCACCCGGCTTAGGGGGCTTCCCCAGGAACCTTCACCCCCTTTGCTCCCCGCTGGCAAGGGAGCTCGGACAGTGAGGGACCCGGGCGCACAGGCAGCCCTCAGGTGGCTGCCTGCTGGTCTTTTCTGTCATTTTCACTTGAGTCATTATGGTTTATATTTTATTTCATCCTTTCCCTTACAAAAGTAGGCTTTTTAAACTTATCTATTTCCGATTTTTCCTTTAATTTGGCTACTGCTTTCTTCAGGTCTGCATATCTTAATAATCCAGACAGCTGTACATTTGTCTACACCTTGTCCTGCATGGTGATGCTCAACCTTCCAAGCCTCCCTTAAACGTACCGGGAACCTTTAGAATCCTTTCATCTCCCTCTGCCACTTGAAATTTAGGAATTTTGCCAGCATAGTTGTGTATCTGTTTTAAAAATCCATCCTGGCTAGGCCATGGTGCCATATACATGGCTAGACCAGTACATCCTTTTGATTTACTAACTCAGGTCTCTTTGAGATTATGGATATTCCCACCTATTATTCTTCATCTGTAACTTTTCCTTCTGGAACTCTCTTTGTTAACACGTTAGGTCTTCAAGGCATATTTTTCAAGTTCCTTTTCCTCCATGATTTCCATTTCTCCACTTGTGTTCCTCTTTGTTCTAAGATATATCTTCTTGATATTCCAGATTACTACATTGACCGCTGCTGAGAAATATCCTTCTTTTTTTCCCTTTTCATTATTTTTCATGAGGTCTATTCTGTTAACTGCCTCTTCAGTGAGGGCTGACTACTCCAGGGAGTGGCATTCTCCTTCCCTCTGTGATTCCTCCTTTTGTCCCTTTTGGTCCTTCTGGAGCTGCAACAGAGTGGTAAGAGGTGAATGGGAGGAACCTAGAGCTGAGAAACCACCAATCCTTTCTGAAGCCATGGGGAGGGACTGCTTGCAGGTCTCCCTGACATGGGGTTAGGGAGTAATCCTTATTCAACATCAGCAGGTGAGATACTAGCTGGTGGCTGCCCAGGACTCTGGGGAGTGGATTCAGCCCCTCCTCAGGGAGAGAGACCTTGTTTGTTTGATTTTTCACTTCTTTTTTTGCCATGTTCTTGAAGAAATCAAGAACTCCAAGTGGAGCCTGCAGCCTGAAGGTACCCACCCTCACAGTGTCTTCCTACTTCCATTGTCCCCTACCCCCGTCCTCCACAGGAGAGGATACCTGGGTGCAGAGACAGGGGAGCATGCTCTCAAATGACATAGACCAGAATCAAGCACCAGTTTCCAGCAAATAAAATGTTTATTTTTTAAATTTTCCTTCTAGACGTTATTTTTAAAAAGTTGACATGCATTACAGGCGCATGCCACCACACCCAGCTATATTTGTTTGGAACTAGGTCTCACTACGTGCCCCCGCAGGACTTGAACTGCGATCCCTGGCCCTGGTCGCAGCTTCCTAAGCTGCCCCTTACAGGCATGTGCCACCATGCCCGGCCCTCTCCCCATCTTTTTAACCTCTAGATATAAAAAAATATATTTGAGTAAGTAATACATACATAGGGTATAAAATTCAACAGGAGAGAAAGCGATGTGTCCCCCTCCCATGCAACTCCCTACATTCAGAGACAAACACAATTACCAGAGACACCCATTGTTTTCCCACATTTGTGTATGTGGGTATTTTTCCCCCTCACAAATGGTTGTATACTCTAATAATGTTCTACAATTGGTTATTGTTAAAATTAACAATACACTTTCAAGATCTTTTATTAATGTAGTGACTTATTTTAAAAATAACAGTTTTATGGCATTGTCTTACTGATGTACCCATAATTTATTTAAACAGTCCTTAGTTCATGGACATTTAAACTGATTCAGTATTTTAGTGTTTACAGGGTGTTTCAATGTACATCCTTTATATACCTCTTTTGGCACATGATGTGAATCTAGATAGTAAATTACTGTAAGTAGAAATGCTGTGTCAAAGAGCAGTAGGTAACTACTAGAAGTTGTCAAGTTACCCCCAACAGAGTTTGTCCCATTGGATGTCTACTAGCTTTTCTGAGTTGTTTCTTTTCATAACAGGTTATATTGGCTATATACATTTTTTAAAATTTTAGCATTAGAGAAAAAGTATTTTCTTAAATTGAAACTATTCACAAACAAGAACAAAAATCCTTTAAAAGTATAAATGTTCATTCTCGATATTGGCCTGTGTACCTGGCAGCTCCCTTTTCCCCCATTCTGGTGAGGTCTACAAGGGGAAGACAGAGCCTCCAGGGGTATAGTTGGCCCAGCCTCCAAGAGAACCAGGTGAAGATGTGGGGCTATCTCTGTTAGCAACAAATTGTAAATAGACATCCATGTATGGATTTTTTGTTCCAGCTTTAGGACTCATAGCTGTGAGTCTCCTTTCGCCTCCAGGAGGAATTCAAGATAATGGTTATCTTCAGCAAAGTAGAGCAAGTTTGGGCAAAGAGACCTAATAAGCAGGACTATAGCCTTTATTTATTTTTATCTTTTTTTATGTCTATAACCTTTTGCCATGAAAATAGCAATTCAGGCCTTCATCTGATAGGCAGAACACTGGACAAGGTGTACCAAGATCTCTTCAGTCATTGACTTTAACTTTTATGCAAATCCCTCTACGGAACACCTGCTTTCAGGTCTCGGAGTAACAGAAGATCATCTTTCTTCAGCATTTATTGCATGCCAGACCCTTTAATTGTGCCTTTGGGCATCATCATTCACCTGGTGCCATTTTCAGCCCTGCTTTGCCAATGAGAGACCTGTGGCACAGCATGTGGTTGCCTGGTAGTTCTGGCTCTGATTTCAGGTCACTAGCTTGCAGAGATGATGCGCTTCACTACAGCACTTTTCTGCCTTGGACCACTTCTCTAGACTAGTAACTAAACTTGGGAATAGCTGCCAAGTCAGAACTCTCAGAGTGCTTTTGTTTGTAGCACAAATCTTTCATATCAGGTCCTTGAATGCTATAAAAAAAAATTTAGCTGGGCATGGTGGCATGCACCTGCAATCCCAGCTTCCTGGGAGGCTGAGGTTAGGGATCACTTGAGTCCACGTGTTTGAGACTACCCCGGCACCATAGCGAGACCTAGTCTCTTAAAAAAAGTCTAGCTTTTCCTTTCTAGTTCCTGCTTCTCCTTGAAGACTAAGAGCTGAGGTATTTGATTGTGAGTCTTTTGTTGACAGTGTCTACGTCATGATAGTCTCTGTGTAAAACAGTGCCCAGCACCATGATTGACACTTGAGTGCCCCAGTCAGCAAGTTTTCTCTAGATTCAAATGATAACTAGATAAAGGAATTATGATTCGACTAATTCAATACAGACTGTTGGTGACAATGTAAGAATACTGCATCATCCACATCTGTGAAGTGATTTCAGAGCACTTTTACATTTATTTAAAATAGGAGCAGTCCCTGTGTTAGTGTTTGACAGACATTGCATACTGTAAGAACTTGAGAAGCTATCGAGGTAGCTGCTATTATTATCCTTGGGTTGTGGGTTTTTTCCCCAAAGGATAGAGCTGAAGTTCAGCTTTATGTGGGATCTCCTTTGGCTCCAGACCAGGTCTTGGTCTATCTGGTCTTTTTTTTTCTCCCTTTGTTCACTGGATCAGAAACTCTTCAAGGCTTCAGAGGAAGTGCAGAGAGTTGATTCTCATGTACCGGGAGAAGAGCATGTAGAGGCGGCGGAACCAGAGGAGCTGGCTGCGGTGGCAGGACATGGCTCTCTAGAAGAATCAAGAGGACTTGTTATGGATCACTGTACCAGAGCTGTTTCTGTTATTTTCAGTTCTGTCATAATCACCTTGACTTTTTCTTTCCACTAGCACTCTGTATGCTATACAATCTTCTCTAACTTCTGGTACCCTTGACTTCTCTGGATTGGTCTCCAGTCACACAGCTTCTCCCCTTTTAACTCTTACTTACGACCTCATCATAATATGATGATGCTGATGGCAGCTTGAGCGCTCAGTTTGCATGCATTAGCTCAATTTTAACACAACAAATTAAGTATGATTTTTGCTATTTTTTAAAAATCATTGAGGAAACTCATAAATTTCAAATAGCTAATAATGGTAAACCCAGAGCCATCTGGTTGACTGGAGCCTACATTCTTAATCACCTGCTTCACTACCTCACTCACGTAACACATGCAGATATGTTTTATGGCCTGCAAGCTAGGAAATGGTGGTCAGACACCTCTGAATTAGGTGAGATTAATTCACAATTAATTCTTCTAATCACGAGTAGAAGAAAAAAGAGTGTTCTCCTTGCCACTTGGTAGGGGAAATGTTTATTATTTTGTCATTTAAACCTAGTGTAATTTAAACAGAATAGATAATCGATTCAACTAGATAAAAGATACATAGATGGTTTCTTCTTAATTTTCTCTAGCGCCATAATAAAACTGCCTCTCTAAGCTACTGTCATTGTAAAGCTTTAAGTAAGAACTAATTTTATATTCACTGCCAGAGCATATATAACTTATCACATACTTTAAATAATGAACTATCACCAAAGGATATAATCAGACAAAATATTATGTAGCATTGTTTTACAGAAAATACAGTGAAATCTTTTAAATAAAGATTATTTTTAGAGGCAAAATAAATGTATGAACACATAGGATGGTATTAAAATTTTGTCCTCCCTGCCACAGAATCTTAGCCTGTTCTAAGTGCTAAATGACCAACCTTGCTCCCCTCTGTTACTGTAGTTTAGGATATTATTCCCAAAACACACCTGCTTCCTACGTCTCCACTGTTATAGCCCATATATTCCCCTGGGCTCATTTTTCATTTTGCTGATGTATGTTCTTTAGTAATTTTTTTTTTTTTTGAGACTAAGTCTTGCTATGTTGCATGGGGTAGTCCCAATCCCACGGACTCAAGCGATCCCCAGCCTCAGCCTCCCAGGTAGCTGAGATTACAGGCGCCAACCACCACGCCTGGCTGCTTTTTTGAAAACCAGGTCTCACTGTGTTGCCCGGGGTTAGTCTCAAACCCAGAAACTCAAGTGATCCCTGTCTTCTTGCTTAGATTATAGGCATGCGCCACCATACCCGGCTTCTTTAGTAATTTTTTTTTTTTTTTTGAGACTAGGTTTTTTTGCCTGTGGAACTGCAGGCTCATGTTGCCAGGGGTACCACAGACTCAAGCAGTCCCCAGCCTCAGCTTCCCAGGTAGCTGGGATTACAGGCACTCACCACCGCACCCAGCTACATTTTTGGAACTAGGTCTTGCTGTGTTGTCCTGAGCGGGATTTGAACCGTGATCCCTGGCTCCAGCCGCAGCTTCCTAGGCTGCCTCTTACAGGCATGTGCCACCATGCCCAGCCCTCTTTAGTAATTTTTTAGTGAGAGACTAAAGACATATTCTCTTAGTCTTTGAATGTGGGCATATTCTAGCTTTTGAATATGTTCAGCTGGAAATAAAAGTTTAATTTGATTTTTCCTCAGCTACTGGAAATGTAACCCCCATACTTTCAACAGCATCTATGCTGATGAGGAACCTGTTGCAGTGTACTTAATCTCCTTAATGACACTTAAGATTATCCATGTGTTTCTTGGTTCTGAGTCTTATATGTCTGTGGTAGATTTGTCATATTCTACTCAGAACAAAATTTAACCCTTAAACAGAGAGCCCTTTTTTCTCCAGCAGTTCTGGAAAAACCCTCAGCTATTGTCTCTATCTCTTGTGTAAAGATCCCTCCATTTTTCTCCTGGACTCCTATGGGCCTCTTCAGCTGTGCTTTGTGTCAATTGTTTTCAACTTTTTTCTCTATTTCAGCTTTTATTTTCCAAATTTTCAATTTTTTTATTTTATGCCCATCTATTATTTTACTTATTTTTATTCATAATTTCTTATTCTTTAAAATAGGCATGATTGTTTATTACAGACATTTTAGAAAATAAAGCTAAGCGAAAAAAGATCCCAACTATTATCCTGAGTTTTTCTCATTGCTACCCTTCTCTTTATGGTAGACTTAAGTCACCTGGGGATTTACACAGAGACAAATGGGAGCAATTCTCCTCAATTGCCTTCTCCCTAACTCACTCACTCCCACAGCAGCTGAGAGTGTCTGGGGGCCTCAGTGGGTCTAGCTCTTCCTTAAGAACAAACAGTGGTTTGCCCCACTGGCTCTTCACAGTCTTCCTAGCAGGTTTGAATTCCTTTTGGACTTAAGCCGGAGCACTGCTCTATGAGTAGTAGTGAAAACTTGGGAGTTGAAAATGTCCAGCAATAAGGGCTTTGTGAGCCAGGCATGGTGGCGTGTGCCTGTTGTCCAAGCGCTGGGAGGTAAGTGGCTTGGGATCGCTTGACTTCATGAGTTCGAGGCTACCCGGGCAACATAGCGAGACCTGGTCTCGAAAATAAACAAACAAATACAAAGGTTTTGTGTTGTACAATATAGCCAATGTTCCAAAATACAATAATGGGCAAATAGTTTGAAATAGCAGACACTGTTATCCCATTAAAAACACGTAGGTATGTATTTATATGCATCCTTATACAATATTAATGCACTTCTAGTGAAGACCCACCTTGGCCTGTGCAACTTCTTTGCTGGTGAGTACAAAGAGGACATCCTGGGTATGAAGCAGAGAAAAGGGCAGGTCCAGAAGGGAGATGTACTTGCGCAGCACATTCACAGACTGAAGCGTGAGCACAGAGCATCCTAGTCGGGGGGAGGGAAAAAGGAAAAGATCCTGTTGCTTCCAGGCAGATTTCCTGCTGAACACATGACCCTGACATTGGGGCTCAGGGCAGGGCAGTGACCATGGAGTTGCCAGATGACTCTGGCACCAAAGCTGCTCTCCGCCCATTGTTTTCATGGGTAGCAAGAGTGAAAGGGTCATAACAGCTTGCCCTCTAGCTGCTAGAAGCCCTAGCAAGAAAAGGTGGATTACTAGAAGCTAGGCCCTGGCTATCTCAACACCAAGAAAAATGGGATGGAAATAGAAAATTTTTGGGAGGGGGGGGAGGTTCAGAGATCAGGTTCTTGCTATGTTACTAAAGAACTGAGACTTGAAAAACTCTCTAAATCTCTCTGGGTCTTAGTTTCTCATAAAGTGATGTTGAGAGTGTGGGAGCTGTCTGACAAGAGTTGATATAAAAATCAGATGAACTGTAATTGCATTTCAAAGATCTTACAGCTGGAAAGCTCAACAAACCCACTCAGAAAAAGCACATACTACTTATGTCTTCATTTGTCTCATCTTCATGACTCCTGTGATAGGAAGATTAAAGAGAATACAAAGCACTGCCTCCACCAGGTGGAGAGGTTAATTATGGGTGTCAATAGAATTTGTTGCTCAAGCAAATTAACCCAACAAGTACCCATCAGTCATTTATAGGCTGTCTAATTAATTAGGGGTGGGATGTGAGTTTGGACAACAGACTGAATTCCAGAGGTGGAAAGATTTACTCTGTGAGACATATACAACAAGTGAAGGAGCAAAGCCCTTTGTGACAATTTTATGTATTAACTTGAGTGGATCAGGAAGTACCCAGACACTTGACTAATATTACTGGGTGTGTGTGAGGGTGCTTTCAGTAAGATTAGCTTTTGAATTTGAGGGCTCAATAAAGCAGCTTGGTCTCCCTAACATGCATCAGAGTCTGTTGAAGACCTGAATAGAAGAAAAGGCAGAGGATGGGAGAATTTATTCTTTTCTCCCTAACTGCTTAATCTGGGATATTGGTCATCTCCTGTACCTGGGCTGGGGTTTATACCACTGGGTCCTCTGGTTTTTAGGTCTTTAGACTCAGACTGAATTACACCACCACTCTCTTGGAGCTCCAGCTTGTAGATGTGGAATGTGGAAGCAGGCAGAGAGATGGGGCTTCAGATAAGAGGAACACCTCATATCTCTCTAGCCCCCTCTTGCATACCAGAGGGTGGTTGGTAGTCAGTCTCTCACCTGTGACACAGTCTCCTCACCTCTTTGGAATATCCCAAGAGACATATGACCTGTTAGTAATACTATTGCCCCCAAAGGTAAATTCTCCTGTTCACATCCTCCCTGCTGCAAGTCACCATATGCTACGTCCTCGTTACATCATTGTAACATTTCCTTGCTGGGTATATAAGGGATTCGCAACTTCATTAAAGTTAGACATGCTTCCCAGGATCCCCATTCTGTGGGCTAGCCTCAGATCAATCAATCAATTGCTATCAATCTCTTCCATCTCAATTTCTTCTTCATTCCACACACGACTCCTAACAGTAAACAGCAGATCATCCTCCATAACTGCATAAGTCAACTCCTTATTAGGTAGATAGGTAGTACACATATGGAGGTTTATTATATAGATGTGAGTATATACAATTATATATGAGCTATATAATCTGTTGGTTCTGTGTTGCTGGTGAACCCTGATTAACACACCTGGCCTCCCTTCATATCTAGAGGCTGCCTTTTCTGGGTCCTTCCCAATGGATACCAACCACACTTTCAGACTGGGGATATGAATCAGTGGGCACACTGAGCTGAATGTACGATCTGCTCCCCAAACCCCATCTTCCCTCTTGGTGTGGGTACCTCCCTCTTTTTATAGACTAACTACCAGTCTTTTACAAAGGTGACAGCCCTTACCTTCAGGTAACTTCTCTTCTGAACGCAGGGTCCTGGAGGAGGGAAGGAATGAAAGTGAGAAAGTAAGAATTCCTTTGTAGTTAATAGGAAGGGTCTTTGAGTAGGGCTACCACACTCTATGGCTTCTCCATATAGGTTTCTAGATATTTTCTTTTGTGTAAATTGCCCTATTGATTTCTGGATTCCACACCTCTGGTTACAGCTTAAGGGACCAGGCTGGGTGCCTTAGTAGGGACAGTCCATCTGAAGGCTGGCCAGTCGCTCTTCTTTGAAATTGTAAGTAATTTTAAGTATGGTAGGAAATATTTCAAAATATTTATTTATATATATATTTTTTGAGACTAGGTCTCGCTATTTTTGCCCGTGGAACTGCAGGCTCTCGTTGCCCGGGGTACCATGAACTCAAGCAATCCCCAGCCTCAGCTTCCTAGGTAGCTGGGATTACAGGTGCGCACCACCACGCCCAGCTATTTTTTTGGAACTAGGTCTCACTATGGGCCCCAGGTGGGACTCGAACCGCAATCCGTAGCTTTGGCTGCTTCATTGGCTGAAGCTTACAGGTACGAGCCACCATGCCCGGCTTCAAAATATTTATTGATATTTCTTTTTGATTCCTCCACTGCCAGCTCTGACAGTAAAGGCTATTGTATGTAGTGTGTTCACTACCTGGTGAGGAAGGGTGAGGGATCCCACAGTATGATCTGAGGGATGGAGAAGTATGGGTGGGTAGTTCTTATTTTTTTCTTCTTAATTTATTTTTTAATATTTTGTGGGTACAATTACTCTCCTCTCCCCTCCCCCTTCTCCCCTCTCCTTCCTTCCTTCTCTCTTCCTCCCTCCCCTCTCCTCCCCTTCCCCCTCTCTTCCTTTTCTTCATCGTTATGTAGGGGGGAGGAGGGGTGTGTGTGTTCTTCCACCACCTTCCACCTTATCACCTATGAACCATCATCTTAATCTTTTGTGCCCATTCCACCTCTGATTCCCCCCCCCTCATGCTCTGTGCTTCAATTTTCCTGAAAGTTAGTTTCAAACTTTCTTGTCTGTCCGTTTCTTTTCCCTTTATATCTCATATAAGTGAGACCATCCAATATTTCTCTTTTTCTTTCTGGCTTGTTTCTGCCAGCATGATTCCTTCCATGTTGCCAAAAATGACATAAGTTTGTCTTTTTTGATTATGAATAATATTCCATGGTGTACATATGCCACAGCTTTCCATACCATTCATTTGTTTTGGGGCATTTGGGTTGTTTCCATATCCTGTCTGTTGTAAATAATGCTGCAATAAACATCCGGGTACAGGTGTCTTTATGAATTAGTTTTTGTCACCTTTTGAGTAGATTCCTAGAAGTGGGATTGCTGAATCGAATGGGAGTTCCATTTTTAGTAGTTTTAGGGTCCTCCACACAGCTTTCCATAGTGGCTGGACCAGTTTGCATTTGGGTGGGTAGTTCTTACCTCACCCCAATACAGATGCACATACTCATGTGAAAAAGGACTCTTTCGAGCAGAAAAGAAAAGTTGAGAAGGACTGATAAACTAGGGGCCTGTCTAACTCCCGGGCAGAGCCTTGAGAAATAGAAAACCTTGAAAATAGTTTCTGGGATCCTGAAGTCAGAGGTTACTTGTTATGAACTCTGGTTAGAGCCCTGTGGATATTCTGGGTTTGAGATGGTTATGATCTCCAGGGAAATATTTGGGAATGCTGGGTATAAGTTAAGGAGAGGGGAGCACTGCAGACAAACACCTGGAAATCACATTTGAAAGCAGGAAAGCCATGGGGGGAGTCTGTACTGAGATGAGACAGGGTTGGGGAGGGAGCCCTGGGAACAGGAGAACAGAAAGGCTTGTGGCAGAGGGAAGTCAGAAAGAATTTGGGAAATGGCCAGTGGGGCCAGAGGAGGGAGGACAAACCAACCACAACAAGTCAAAGCAGCATGTCAGTCAGTGACAGGGAGGGTCAAATGCCATGAAGAAGTTAAGACAGGTGAGGACCGAAATAAACCTAGGGAACTTAGCAGCCAGAAAGTGACTGTGGAGAAACCAATTTTAGTAGATTGGGAATAAAAGGCAGGCAGAGAGAAGAGGGAAAGTGGTGGATATGATCCTTGCACAAGAAGGCCCTGCAGAGTAGAGGTGTGGATGAGTGGAGGCTTGGGGTCTGCTATGGAGAAAGCACCTATGCTATAGAGACAGGCTGAGCCTGCTGTGAAGTGGTGAAACTGCTTTGGGCTGGAAACCCATTTCTAACTCTGCCCTTCTTTAGCCTGGCAGTGCTAGGCAAACTACTGTCTCAAGTAATTGGAATTCGTTTTTAGGTGGGGTTCTTTTCAATTTCACATATGTTCCTGCTTCAGTTTGGGAATATTAGGTATGTTTAGGTTTTAAAATAAATTCTTCACTTCAAGTTTCCGTTTGTTCCTCAGTAACTAGGCCAGGTCTGCCACACTGCTGCTCATGATGCCAGGAAAAGCACTTCTCTAGAAGATAGGAAACATGGTATATGTTTGTATGATCTTGACTAAGTCACTCATCTCTTTGAAGTTTAATTTTATTCTCACTGGTAAAATGCACCTACATCTCTGTGAAACAAGGTGACTGTGAAAAGAAAATGTTATGCACTTCATGTTAAGTATGTGTGTCCTCCTTCTCCAAAGAAAGATTTGAGGTGATACAGAAAATATCCAAAAGAAGATAACAAAATAAGTGAGAAATAGGAGAAAGTAGTTGAAAATAGGAAGCACAATGATTCATAGAAATAAAGCCTTAAACTTTTATACTTGTTCTACAAAGGGGTGCAGATTTGACCCCAAATCTTTCTGTGACCAAAGCAAAGAAAGAAAGAAGACCAGTTACCTCATTTGATTTATCTTTGGGGTAAAAAGACTTAGCTGTTCAGGAGATGAGACATTAAACACAAAATTTGTGAGAGATTTCTCAAAGGGGCACTGGTGAGATGCAGTAAGCAATGTGGTCAGTGTTGGCGCTTTAATAATTCAACAGGATGTTTCATGGGGTCCAGATAATAAGTGGGAAAGTGCTTTTGAGAACAAACCCTCTCCCACTTCCATCACCTGGAGAATCCTACCTCACAGCCGCATACAAAGCAACATGATTGCTGTGGCCACTCACTCCCCCTGCATCGAAAGTTACCACCTGTAGAAAAAACAAAACAAAACAGGGTTTTCACTGATCCCTGTCTGATACTTTCTCTACTGCCTCCCATGCAAAGTAGTCATTCCATCCCCCTTAGGGGGAAAGGAGAGTGCAGAACCCTTGATGCTTTCAAATGCTGAGTATGTCTGAACTGACTTTGAAACAGATCAAAGGTGTATGACCACTGGTTTGGTTGATTGAGTAGAGACTGTTTCCCTGGGTTTTACCATTTACTCTTGTTCCTGGCCAAGGAACAGAGTGGAACTCAGCCATGACAGAAACCTGGATTTCGAATATCTTTGTTCCTTATCTGCTGAGCCAATTATTAGCACTTTAAACTTCCCTGGCTAGTCCTTGTGTTCATAGGATGTCACTTGATTAATTTGTCTCTTTTCCTCAGGCCATAGTGAGGACACAAAAGCTTTGAAGGACAGTGTCCACACACCTCGAAGTTAAGTTGACAGAAGTGTTTTATTCACAGGCTGCCTCTGTTTTCATTTTCAGATATGTCAACATTTGTTTATTAGAAGGTAATCTAGTTATATAACTTTTCATTCTGCACAGAGGGATAAAAAAAAAAACCAAAGAATAGTTTTAATAACAACAATAATGGATAGTTTGAATAATAAAAGAAACACAAAAAAGCAAGAACTAAGAAGAAAGGAATAGGAATGGTTGGTTTAGGGTGACAGAAATAGGCAAGCTGTCTCCAAGGAAAGAAAGTGATGGTGAATCCAGGAAAAGGGACCTGGAACCTGACCTCTGGAACCAGGAATGGAGAGTCACTGTTGGCCTTTCTTTTCTTTTTCTTAGAATAAACAAAAATTTTTTTTACTAAAATATAAGATTTATGGAGATTTCCAGACAGGCCGTACAAAATGGCCACAAGCTTTTTTTCTGAAGGAAGTATTCTACCATGTGACAGAAAAATCACAATGTCATTAAACAATGTTTGTTTAATGTTCCCGTTTTGGTTTAAGCAATCAAACTTGTCTATCTATGATGTCTACACTTGATCTTAGCCAAAAGGCCGAGAAGCAATTATCTATGATGTTTAAATCAAGTTAGATTTGGCTAGAGAGAATATTTTAAATAATTGATTAACTGCTTTTAACCAATGCAATTAGATCACCATAGAAAAAGGGGGAAAGCCCATAAAATTAAAAAAAAAACAAAAATAAAACACTACCAAAAAACCCCCCAAAACCAGCTGCTACCTCTCAAAAAATAATAAAGGAAAACACCCATACCCCTGCAGCTAACCCTGACAATTAACTGTGATCACAGTGCTTTATATTTAAACATGATGGGGAAACTGAAAACAAGTAGAGAGAAGCAACTGTTTTTGTTTTTTTTTTTTAAATAATATATATTTTTATTGAATAAGTTTTGTTTATATTTGCCTTTTAGGTGTTCCTCCCTGCTCCCCCGTTCAACCCCCCTTGGTCTCTCCATCTCTTCTTTCACTGGCATTTATTGTTTAATGTTTAGTCTCTTGGGTTCTTCCTTTTCTTTCCTGTAGCAATGTTCATTTGTCTGGTGTGGACATGGTTTCCTGGGACACAGTGGCCTGTGCTTAGTTTTCTAAGTGTCTTTTTGCTGCTGGCCACCAGTTAGGAGCAACTGTTTTAAAGTCTTTTACAACAGTCCAGGTGACACTCCCAGCCTCTGCTCAAGCTTTACAACAGTGAATCAAGATAAGGCACAGATTTGCTAATATGCATTTCATCACCAGAGGATGCCTGGGCTTTATTCTATAATATTTCTAAGACTGTCCATTAGATGCAGACAAAAAAGGGAAGAAGTCTTTACAGAACAGGAGAAGTGATGCGCACTTGATATCAAATTGACTTAAATAGTATTCATGGCATGTAGCCTATTCCATGCTCTAGCATTTTCTATGGCTTGTTGGTCCTCCACTGCTTCCCTACATCATTTGCTAATGGACCTCTAGATTATGAGCACTTACAAAGCCAGGATTGATTGATAGCAGAACTGTGTGAATCTGCAGTGCTGGGGATTACTGAACTTTCAGACTATCTATTCTGACTATCTATTTCAGACTATTCTTCCCAACTTATCTACATTAGGATGATGAATTTTGGTCATGAAATGTACTTACTTTAGGGGCTGATATTGGGTATTCTTCTGGGAGGAACAGTTCAGATTCCTCCTTTAAAGGAGAAATCCTGGGGTTCAGCAATGAAAATAATAGGTGTTGCTTTCATCTGGTTCTACCAACAAATGCTGGGTTTCGTTGAGACTCTTGAGGGGTAGCTCAGCCATCTCTTCAGATGCCAAGTTTGGTCTGTAGTCTTATGTCCCATTACTGGCCTTTCTATATAAAATGTAAGGCATGTTGTCTCCATGTCTAGAAAACACTGTTATAATAAGCGCAGCTAATATTTATTGAGCACTGGTGGGAGAAGGTGGGCTAACTACAGATTAAGAGAAAATGTAAAGTTGTGTGTCAATTGATCCTAACCCAAACAAATTATATAAACAAAAACATTTATGAGACCGAGACATATGACATGAGGCTTTGAAATATAAAATGCTGATATTAATGAATTATTAATTTTAGGTGTGATAATGGCACTATGTTAAAAAGAGTCAAGATCTTTTAGAAAGGCATACATATTAAAATATTTAAATGTGAAATGTGATGCTAATTCTGCCTCAAAAAATACAAGAGGTGAGGGGGGTGAACAGGTTTTTAAATGAGAATAATTTTGACTGAGTTAATAGTTATTGATGTGGAGTGATAGGAACAAGAAGACTTATTAAACCATTTTATCTTCATGTATTTGAAATTCCCCATTGTAAGTTGGAAAAAAAGTTAAAGACTTAGGGTAAGTGAGTTTTCAAGGTTTTCACCTTTGTGCTATTAGCCTCTATGATCAGCACCTGTGAGGGAGGCCCATGACTGTACATGCCTGGCCCAGTGGGTGTCTGCATGTGTGAATGGGCACACCTGGGCATGGGAGGAAAGGATAAAAGGGTGGCATCATGCCAGGGTGAGGAAGCACAAGATGAGAAAGAGTGTGGAAAAGAGTTCAGAGAAAGAGCATGCAGATTCCTGGAGGGCTAGGGGTCTCTCTGCCCTGCCTGGTGTGTCTGTGTAACTGCTAGAATCAAAAAAGAATCTGTCAAGAGCCTGATGCTTGCACTACAATTGGCATCGTGATCAGGCTGCTTATACCTATAACTTATAAAAAGCTAATTGCACACATTTATTCCATTTGTCAAAATCAATAAAACATATAATGCCAAATGTGAGTCCTAATGTAAACTGCGGACTTCAGGTAATGGTGTGTCAATGTTGATTCACTTTAACAAAATATGGGGGCCAGAGGGTATGTATGTACTTTTGCTCAATTTTGCTATGAATCTAAAATTGCTCCAAAACATTGTATATTGGCAGTCCACCTGTGTCTATGCAGGTGTTTCTTTTTACAAACACTTTACTTTCAAAAACACAGTGGCTCTCTGCCTTTTCTCCTTTTCCTAATAAGCCTGTCCCTTTTTAAATTTTAAAAATGTATATAGTCTTTTGAAAAGCTAATTCATATACTTCATTATTATCTTATTCTATGTAAAAGAGGGTGGGGGTAAGGATGACTTGATTCTATTTTTTTTTTTTTTTTTGAGACTAGGTCTTGCTATTTTTGCCTGTTTGAACTGCAGGCTCACACTGCCCAGGGTAGCACAGACTCAAACAATCCCCAACCTCAGCTTCCCAGGTAGCTGGTGTTACAGGTGCGCACTACTATGCCCAGCTATATATTTTTGGAACTAGGTCTCGCTACATGCCCCTAGCAGGACTCAAACCGCGATCCCTGGCGCCGCCCGCGGCTTCCTAGGCTGCTGCTTACAGGCATGCGCCACCATTCCCGGCCACCTGATTCTACTCTTATCTCTAATACTAGTTAACCCCAGTCTCTTGGGCAAGTCACAGAACTTGGAAGTTATTTTAACTATCAATGTCTTGGTTTCCTCATCTGAGAAATCAGAAAAGTAACACTTGCGCTACTTTCCTCACCAATCAAGGTAAAATAAAACCAGGTGAAAGTGTTTAAGGATTGTATCACAGGAAAGGTTGGAGTGTATTAACTCCAATTCACTGCCATTAGTGTGTGAAACTAGGGTCCAGTTGTCAGAGGCTGGAGGTTGGAGGCTGGAGATTAGAAGTTGGAGGGATTCCCTTGGTTAGGGGACTTGGGTCATGTGGAATTTGGCTCAATCATTTTTTTTTTTTTTTTTTTTGAGACTAGGTCTCGCTATTTTTGCCCATGGAACCGCAGGCTCTCGTCTGGGGTACATGGACTCAAGCGATCCCTAGCCGCAGCTTCTCGGGTAGTTGGGATTACAGGCGCACACCACCACGCCCAGCTATTTTTTTGGAACTAGGTCTCACTACAGGCCCCAGGTGGGACTCGAACCGTGATCCCTAGCCCCAGCCGCTTCATAGGCTGAAGCTTACAAGCATGAGCCACCGTGCCCGGCCGGCTCAATCATATTTTAAAATTCTCTAAGGCCTATGTTTCTTCCTCCATTCTACCTCTTATGATTTCCTTTTTTTGTTGTAAAGAGGGATGAATTTAATTGTATCCATGTTTCTGGATTTAAGCAGATTACTGGTTTTTGCATGAGAACAATGGAACCTGTAGTTCTTTATAGATTCCATCTACTTGACAGCCCCTAAGTTGCAGAAATCTTTATTCAAAGAAAATCTTACTCAGTCCCCAACAAGCAAGAGCTAACAGTGAAGCTGCTCCAGTTTTTCTAAGACTATGGCTTGTATTGGATCGGGGAGGGGAGGGCACGGTTTTTCCCCAAAGATGCATAGAGTCAATTGATTGTGGCACCTGGTGTTGGGGGTGCTGCTACTGGATAAAGGCAGGTTATCTAGTGAGATGCTCTGAACATCCATCCTTCAATGCACAGGACAGGTCCCACAGCGAAGAATGATTGGACCCCTGCGCTGTCAACAGCACCTCTGTTGAGACATCCTATCCTAAGGGAGCAAGGACTAGGTATGTTTGGCGTGTTGCCATGTCCCCAGAGTGGATAGATAACACATGGTTGAATGAAAGGTTGAGGTAGGGGTTAGTTAGGCCTAGGACCTGGCCTGTTTGATATCAAGTAAACTACCAAATCTCTAGGCTGCTATCTATAGAGGGCAGCACCATCCTTTTCAAAGCATCGCCCTGTCCGCTATACCATGTGGTTCTTGTAATGCTTGGTAATGAGCAAGACAGTTCAAGCCTATGGCAGAGCTGGGACCAGAGGGGATCTATTCTTCCCATCACACTATGCTAACTGCCACAAAGCCATTTTAAGTCTGAGAAATTGAAGCTTAAAATCTTAGCTTCATTACTTGTCTACTTTGGATTAGCTACTCAGACTCTGAAAACCTCAACTGTGACAATGTAAAATAAAAATGAAAACAATGTTTACCTCTAGAGTTACAGTAATATTCTCAGCGTGAAAATGCTTGGTAAAAGGTAAGGTTATATATAAATGAGAGTCATAGGCCCCTGGGGGCCTGAGTTTTTAGGTAACCAGAGAAAAGGTGAGGAGTGAGGGGTTACAGAAAACGTTTGGAAAAACTCTGCCTCTATTTGAACGCTAATAATCCTGTTAGCAAGTCTCATAAGAAGTTGTGGTTCTTCCTCCGTAGGTTTAAGGGTGAGCTCTAGAGGTTTTGGCCTCCTTTTGGAGTGGTGCTTGAGAAAGACTGGCAGTGTAAGGGTGGACACAACACAGGCGCAGCGAGGATGGTGGGTTTTGCATTCTAAGAGGGCGTCTCCTTACCAGGTTGATGCCATTCACTTTGATGTGCTGTAAGAGGACTCTGGCCACTCGCTCTGTGTCCCATTGTACATCTGGGTCATCTGGGAAGTCGCTGGAAGAAAGAAGCACAATTCGAACACCATCTAGACGTAGGGGCAAACTTCTCCCTAGGCTGTGGTAGTGTGTGCCAGCTTTGTTATGGGAGTTATATGTGTGGGGTCTTAAGCATCTAGATTTCAGTTCAATAGGTAAGATTTAGGAGCATGACTCAACTGAAATTAATGCAAAATCTATATTAACACACTTTTGGAGCTTAGTGCGTGCTGCTGAGGGGAAGAAACGGATATCAGTGAGGTCAAGATCCACTGTCCAGTAACAATTTGGGAAGACCCAGATGTGGACTGCAAAGCTGGACACAAGGCAGAATGATATATATCTTTGTAAGAGTAATACCGATAGCATTTAAATAAAAAGTATAGAGAGCCTTTGCAGATGAAGTACCTTGCTTGCAAAGTTTTTAGCATTGGATTTAGATTCAGATTTCCTGAATGCAAAGCCAAACTGTTTAGCAGCATCCCCCGTCTACAATTACTGATCTCAGGAGCAGAGATCTCTGCCAGGTTAATCTGCCTCTTATCTCTATCTCCACTAAGCTACACCACAGACTAGCTCATCCTTTTACCTGCTGAAATTCTTCTGGCCTCCTTTTTGTTCATGATATGGTTTGTTATGAGGCCAAGACCTCCATTAGACCTCTTATTTAAAAGAGATAGCATTCATTGTCTTATAACCCATCAGTGTTCCACTCAGCTACTGTGGCAACACCTGAGAGGATACAGGTTGGTCCCCACAAAGCAGGCTACTCCCTCCCTCCTCCCTCCCTCCCTTCCTTCCTTCCTTCCCTCCCCTCCCTCCCTCCCTTTCCCTCCCTCCCCTCCCTCCCTCCCTCCCCTTCCTTCCCTCCCTCCCTCCCCTTCCTTCCCTTCCTCCCCTTCTTTCCCTTCTTTCCCTTCCTCCCCTTCTTTCCCTTACTTCCCTTTCTTTCTTTCTTTTTTTTTGAGACTAGGTCTCACTGTTTTGGCCTGTGAAACCGCAGGCTCATGTTGCACATTGTACCATGGACTCAAGCGATCCCCAGCCTCAGCTTCCCAGGTAGCTGGGATTACAGGCACACACCATCACGCCCAGCTATTTTTTGGGGGACTAGGTCTTGCTATGTTGCCCTGGGCAGGTCTCGAACTGCGATCCCTAGTCCCAGCCACGACTCCATAGGCTGTCACTTACAGGCACGCACCACCGTGCCTAGCTGCTCCAACTTTTCTATGGACAAAGGTCATTAACTGACCCTCTCAGAAATTTGGTATATGAAAATCACTGATAGTTTTTCAACAGCAAAATAACATGAACCTCAGCATTAAGTAATGTAATTATTTCCTTTGTTTCATTGACTACCTCTACTCAACCCTTAGACTCTATACTTTCGAAACACTGATCCTTTAAAGCATTCTGGTGATTCTCATCATGTTCCTATACTGAGCAGAACAGATAGCTCAGCAGATGGAGGAATACACTGGGAGAGAGAGAGAGGAGAGAACAGTACTAAGTCTAGACTTGATTTGATCCCTGGGGCCAGAACTGAATATGTACTGAGAACATGACCTGCTGAGCTTAGTTCTCTGAAACAAAGATACAGGAACCAGGGAACATTCTTTGGAGCGAAAAGTTACATGCAAGTGGCTGGGTTCACATGAATGTATCAAGACATCACTATGGAAATTCAATACGCTTGTAATATTCATATGGAACGTTAGCAGCCAAGAAAGGGTAGGACAGTAGTTGACTATGCCTAAGAATTTTTGGTTCTAAAGTGCTGAAAGATGAATCCCGGAGTGGGAAGGCTCATTGCCACCTCCATTTATTTATCTTTGGAGAACTGGAATCTTCTATTCTAAAGCACTTCACAGGAATAGATGTACTCCATGCCTTTGCTTTAGCGCTTGATACAGATAAGGAAGTTAAGTTATTTAGGGGATTTTTGACTGTAAATATCCCCCTCTTTAATCTGATACAGCAGCATTACTTTTGTGATTAAATTTAAGTCTTCCTGGTCAGGAGTTGAGGATTTTTTCCCAATATGTCCTCTGTTTTGATCCATTTCATTCCTCTGTATTTGAGAATGAAAATAAGATAACAAATGAAAAAGTATTTAAAAACTGTAAAGGCGGGGTGGGGGGGTGGTAGTGGTAAGATGGGCCAAGAGATATAAACTACCAGTTATAAAATAAGTCACAGAAATATAAGAACAGAATGGGAACTAAAGTAAATAGTACTGTATTACAAATTTGAAAAATGCACAGAAAAGTTTGTAAAGAGGCATTTTGTAGTAGTTACTTCACAATTTATACATATGTTTAATCACTGCTGTATACCTGAAACTAATATAATGTTGCAACACAATGTATTGTAGCCTGTAAGTACACTGATACTATATGGTCCAAAGTCCCCATCCTAAGATATGATATCATATTACTTCAATAAAAAATAAAGTGAAAAATAATAAAAATCTGTAAAGGAATATGCAAATGTCAAATTAGTGATTGTTACTGATACATTAGCTCAATTTAAATCCCTTTTTTAAAAAAGGAGCCGGGCACGGTGGCTCGTGTCTGTAAGCTTCAGCCTATGAAGCGGCCGGGGCTAGGGATCAAGGTTCGAGTCCGGCCTGGGGCCCGTAGCGAGACCTAGTTCCAAAAAAATAGCTGGGCATGGTGGCACGCACCTGTAATCCCAGCTACCTGGGAAGCTGAGGCTGGGGATTACTTGAGTCTGTGGTACCCCGGGCAATGAGAGCCTGGGGTTCCATGAGCAAAAATAGCGAGACCTAGTCTCAAAAAAAAAAAAAAAAAAGGAATCCCCCCTTTCTTTCTTGCTATCATGTCTCCTTGCAGAGCTTGCTGCTGACTGCCTATCTCATCGGAGCCAACGTTTCCAAAGTGCGATGTAGGCACCCTAGGTGATATGTAAGATAGTTTACTGAGAAAAAGCAAAAATAACTAGATTTTCTATTTATATGTTTTTCTATTCATTTACATTTCTATTTTGTATCTACTTTATAAGGTATCATATATTGACAGAGCTTAGTATGTATGCAATTTAAATA
The DNA here is from genome assembly GCA_004024945.1 of Uropsilus gracilis. Lineage (NCBI taxonomy): Eukaryota > Metazoa > Chordata > Mammalia > Eulipotyphla > Talpidae > Uropsilus > Uropsilus gracilis. The sequence goes on from PVHY01003209.1 coordinate 22,985, forward strand.
AATAAGCCCATAAATTATTGGGAGCACATACTAAATTTTATTTCTGTTAGTTGCTTATAATAAATAGTTTGGAGATCACTGGTCTGCTCTACTCATCCTGCAGTTTATTTTTTCTGGTTATTTCAAAACAACTTAATGAGGTATAATTTATATTAAACTTACTGATTTCAAATGTACAATTTAGTGATTTTTAGTAAATGCTTGATACTTCTGCATCTTATTTTACTAGGGTTTTGAATATATTTAATTCTTGATTTTCCAACCATGGGATGGGAGTCATAGTAGGACCCAAAATAGCAAGAGTCATAGTTAGTTGCTAATAAAGGGGCTGTCTGAGGTGGGAGAGGGGGAATACACTGGTTTGCTCCTCCTCCCACCTCCCAGTTTTCCATCATTGTCATTTACAGGTCAGACCTATCAAGATGTTGCTAATCAGGGAAGCTCACCTGAGCTTTGATGTTCAAGGATTTATTGGGGCTTTATCACTAGGCATGATTGATTGACTTCCCATGAGGTTGATGTTAGCCTTCAAGAAGACTGCATGGCCCAAAGTCTCCAAATTAAGATCTAATTGTGCGCCCCCATCCCAAATAAAGACATTGCTATCAGTATAACATAAAAGCCAAGCACAAAGGCCAGGCCTCTCTTTGGGAAAGGCCAAATTCAAATTCAAATTCTTTTCTTTTCTTTTTTTTTTTTTTTGACACTAGGTCTTGCTAGTTGTGCCTGTGCAGGCTCTCATTGCCCAGGGGGCCACAGACTCAAGCAATCCCCAGCCTCAGCTTCCCAGGTAGCTGGATGACAGGCGCACGCCACCATGCCCAGCTATTTTTTGGAACTAGTTCTCGCTACAGGCCCCAGGCGGGATTTGAACCGCGATCCCTAACCCTGGCTGCTTCATAGGCTGAAGCTTACAGGCACGAGCCACTGTGCCCAGCCCAAATTCTTTCTATATACCTACCTTATATGTAGGTACCTCACTCACTGTACTTTTCAGTCCATATGGCCTTTCCCATTCCACTTAGCACCTAATTAGATACAGTGTTGAATTATTTTCTGTTATTTTGTGTGCTGCCCTACCCAAAGTCAGAATATGAGAGGAGACCTCTATCTTCTACTTCTCATGTGGTACTTTATTGCAATTCAAGTCAAAGAACAATTTACTTAAATAAACAGCAACAACATATAATTTAACTTCTACAACATACAAAACACTGTTATAAAAGGCACTGTTATAACACGCTAGTGTTATAAAAGGCACTAGCGGGTTGATAGAAGTAGTTTCTTTTTAAGTCAAAGGCAGTTATACTAACCTTGTGTGGTTAGAGCAAAAAGAGCTTTGGAAGAAAGCTACATTATGAACAGACTAGGGATAAAAAAATGTATGAAGTGGGGAGAGTAGCAAGTCATCCCAAGGGGACAACCTCCCCTCAAGGCAAGAAACTATGAAGATTGATGCTGGGAAACTTCAAAAAGATAAATATACAAAAAGTGACTCCTGAGTTGTCCTTTGCTTAGCATTCAACCCTGATCAATTTGAAGCCTGAGAGAAAGCAATAATTTCTGCAGAGCTTCTTCTTTTCTCTGATTTATTAAACAATTCTGCATTAGATAAACATGCTAGCAGAATGTAAACAGAAGTGTTGTGAGTCAGCCTTTGGACTCTTCCTTAAGAGACAGTTGGTGAATGGCCTTTGCCCCACTTTTCTTTGTGCCATGCCTCTTCATGGGGGCTGAAGTTTATAGGAGTTGATTAGAATGAAGTAGCCACCTTAGGCCATGAATTAATCTTAGGTGTAAAAGCCAGACACAGCAGAATGACAAAAGAGGATGGGTCCTGGCCCTGACCCAGACTTGAAGCATGGAGCCATCTCACCAGCTCCAATAGTGTGGTTTTCAGTTGTGTGATGTATAACCAAAACTTACTTTATTATATATGCCACACTTTAAAAAAAAAATCTTCATTTTGTTGGTTATTTAGGTTGTCATCCTTTTTTATTGTTGGTATTTTGTTTTTGAGACCAGATCTCACTATGTTGCCTGGGGTAGTCTTGAACCTGAGAACTCAAGCTATCCCAGGCCTCTTACTTTCCAGTGCTTGGATTACAGGCATACACCACCATGCCCGGCTACCCTTTTTATTATTGTAATAAGGGTATAACAAGCATCCCTGTATATATAATTTTTTTGTGTGCCTCTGTTCATATTTCCTTGGGGTAAAATCATAGAAATGTAATTTGAGTCAAAGGTAAATAAAGAGAACATATATAGAACTCTCATAAGAACCTGTTACAAAGAATAAGTGGAAAGTGCATTAAGTGGCAAGAAATTCAGCATGAAGGGGGTGTTTTTATAAGGGAAAGAGATCTGTACATTTTAAAGGCTGATCAGAAAGACTAATAAATACTATCAAGAGCTCTGCTCTTTCTAAAATCCCACATATATATTTTTATAACTACTTTCTTATCCTGTGATCTCTGTGAAGAGTCCAGATCTTTTACCCCCTTTCACAGTTGGAAAGCGCTGCCTAGCAAGAATTACATGTGTCACATGTGGTGTCACATAGCCACTAATGGGGCTGACTGACTGGGAATATATATTACAAAGATTCCATTTTATCTTCTTGACCAACTCTTTCCATTTGAAGTCCTGTGTATAATTCAAAGCCCATATCAAAGCAGCAATCAGGACTTCAAGGCGTAGTTAAGCTTTATATTTAAAGAAACACCTGACACTGTTCTTTTCATTTTATGCAAATGTTAACCATGCAGCAGATGCTGCAGCACTAGACCTGCATGCTAAAGCCATCTCTTTGCTGTTTGAGTTCCCAAATCTGGCTTTATTTATCCTACAGGCAACAGTATAAAGTTATTGGGTGAAGAGTTCCTAGAAACTTCCTTTAATTTTTAGCAAGGTTCTTCAGAGCTTTTATTGCAATGTTAGTGAGTGTATAGAAATCTCTGGGATACTGATATGCCTGAACAAGTTTACTAAAATTAAAGCTGAGTAATTCTTTCTGGCTGAAACAGATGGATATGGTGGACTATAACCAAGTTTCTGGCCAGATTTAGCATAAAAAAAGCAGAGATGACAATGCAGATGAGTTGAGGATGAGAATAACCAGGGATTGCATCAGTCAGTTGTTGAATCTTCCTTACATGACATGCCTCTCTCCTTTTAGAATTATAGTATATAGATCTCTCAGCTCAGCTAAGATAAAACTTTGAAATACACAGCAAGTCACACCTTGTACCAAACTTTCAAATTTAGAGACCCATGTTTTTATCACTCCTTTATTCTATATCTCAAATCAACCAAGTGCTATTTCCTGATAAGAAGCTAGCAATGATGAGATGGGAATAAAAATGGGACTTCCAAGGTGATTCACTAAGTAAGTATGAAGGATTGTTTGGAGAAAATAAACAATTACAAAGGAAGAAATGCAAACTACCAACATAAAAAATAAAACAAGTGACTGTGCATGTGCACATGTATGTTTGTATGTGTGAAAGGGCATAGGGAGAAAGGGAGAGGGACTCTGTTTATACTTCTGGTAAGCATTCAAATGTCTTTTTCAGTGAGAAGGCATTTGGTCATATGTGATTACTGTGCTCTTTGACCCCAGACTTCTAGAAACTCACTCTAAGGAAATAATTATAGGCTGCTCAAAGTCAAGTCACTTCAGGCACAGCTATCACTTTCACTGCAAATATAGGACAAAGAGGGCCACAATTCTGTTGTTTTGCCACCAGGGAAAAATTTCTGTAACATTCTGTATTGTGGCTTAAGAAAAATGCTAAAGACAAAGTTTTTGAATATGTTCAAAATAAAGACAATGAGAGGGAAGAAACACCCAAGGTAAGGAATGTTAATGTAAAACAAACAAAACCCCCTCAGCCAGCCATGGTGGCTGGGGCTGTAAGCTTCAGCCTATGAAGCGGCTGGGGCTAGGGATCACGGTTCGAGTCCTGCTCAGGACAACATAGCGAGACCTAGTCCCAAAAAATAGCTGGGCGTGGTGGTGCATGCTTGTAATCCCAGCTACCTGGGAAGCCGAGGCTGGGGATTACTTGAGTCCATGGTATCCCGGGCATCGGGAGCCTGAGGTTGCATGGGCAAAAATAGCAAGACCTAGTCTCAAAAGGAAAAAAAAACAAACAAACCAAAAAACAAACAAACAAAAAACCCTCAGGTTACTAAACTGTAATTGTGTCTGAGTTCTCAGTCTAAAAGAAGGACACTCATTTGAAAGAACAGAACTATAGTTGAAGGAGTTGACTTTTGAAAATAGATCTGTGAGAGAACAATATAAAAAGTTCTGAATATATTTCAATCTTCAGATGTCCTAGGCTGTTTCCCAGAAAGCAGATCCTAGGATGAAGGCCTGTGTCACTCCCTGTGGGAAGTGTGGTGGTGGTGGTGGTGGTGGTGGTGGGGAACAGGGAGGGAAGCAGTGAAGGAGGGAGAGCCAACACAAGGATGCTGTATAGATTTGGTATCACTTATCGGCACTGTCTGCATGATTTGATGAGACTACCTAGAAAGTTATATGAAAAGCATCGTCTAACTGCCCATCTGTCCAAGAGGAGAAAAAAAACATTTATTTTCATCGGGTACTAATACTCCAGTACTTTAGGGTTAAGCAAATCTGGGCCCAAGACTAAGCAAAATGGCTGAGATACCACAGTGGAAAAAAGATATACAATGTGCTATATACACTATAACAGTCTGATCCAGTGGCAAAGCTACGGCTGGAAGGGGGAATTTGGAGGGCATAATGGAACCACACCCACAGTAGAGTTACTAGAGAGTAAAATTGTCATACATTTAACCCATGCAGATGAAACACACACTACCTCCAAGTTTGATTTTTTAAAAAAAAATTTATTTTTTTTCAAGTTTGAGGTGAAGGTTAGGGTTACAAACATGAATACAAGTTATGCCCTTCCTTCAGGAAGCATAAGGTCTAGTGGGGGTAGTTTGATTTGCTGTAGGGTGAGAAGGAATTTGCTGGGGAAAGAAGAGAGCAACAGGGAGGAGGGAAGAATTTCAGATTAGAATTCCAGGAGGGCAGCAATGTAGCTTGTTCATGGCACTACCATCAATCAGTGATTGCTGAAGTACATGAAGCACCTCACAGAGATGACCGCACTGCATTTGGCTCTGAAGACCTCTGAGAAGGAGATTAGTATTTTGGAAACTATCAACCACAACAGAGGAAGTTAAACTCTTGCCAATCTTTTGGTATAGTTACAAGCTTCACAATCCCTTCCCTGGAGTGTGTTTAGCAAACATAGTGTTAATACTGCTGGAAAATGCCTCAAACTCAGCCCTACCCTAGACCTTAATGTTCAGTAAACAAGCCTGGCCTCTCAGCCTGTAAGGGTTCACAAAAATAACATTTGTTTTCCTACTGGCTGAATAGTCTCAAACTCTGCCCTTTTCTACACATTCTAATGACTCACCCTGACCGGCACTTTTTAGAACCCTGTCAGGAGAGTAATGGAAATGCTCTGTGAAAATCCTCTGTGAGCTTGTCAGGCTCTACAGATATATAAGGCTCTGGGAAAGACAGCATTACTTCCCTATCCTTAAGTTAAGGGAAGCTCATGGGCCCAGGTCTTCCTCCCCCAACTACAAACCTAGCCCTAAAGGCAGAGGCTGGTTACAGAATCTGCTGCTGGAATTCCACCAGGGTTGGGTAATAGCTTATCTCTCTGAAAACCAAGTCCTACTTTTGCACACTGCACTCTGAACTTTAATACAGACTACAGCAGTTCACACACCCTTATTTGGTCTTGTGGCTTGTAGACCTAGCAAGAAAGTTCAACTAGTCCCTCCTCTACCCACCACCAGCACATTTCTAAACTCCATTACTTCCTTTGTCATCCAAAGTGAGCAAAGGTCATTTGAGTTCAGTACTAACACTGAGGTAAACTGAGAGTGTGGAAGACTACCTGGGGCCTGTACAGTCAGTTCCTGGGGCTCTCAGACTGCTAATACTGCCACCCAACGGGTCACCCTGGGAGGTCTCACCTTCTTGTGGTCAAGCCAGAGTGTGGTTGCTGCAGTGCAGAGAAACCACAAGAATACAAAGGAATCAGATCAAACTTGAAGGTAGACAGGAGATTTGACATTTTAAACCAGGGCAAGAAAACTTCTGGGGGTATCTCTGGTGACCAATAATTAGCCTAAGATAAACAGAGAGGAAGAGAAACACTGAGGAAATAATGAGTAGAAGGAGAAAGAAAAAGTTTGAGGAAAAAAAAACAAAAATGGGAAAAAGTAGGAATATAAATCCATTTTATTAAGTATTGGCTCTGAGATGGGCCCCATCCTCCAGCAGTTTAGACTAGGCAAAGATCAAATGTTGTAAGCCTTGCTCACATTAAAGCCCTCAGTCCTAATCTTATGATAGGTTTTTTCTTACTCACAGAACATAAAAGGGATCTACATTTTTTATGACAAGTGTTATTTCTCAGAAAGATGCATTTCACATTACTGTCACATGTAATGTGTAAAAAGCTTGCATAAATCTTATGAGAAATCTTTATTTAAAAACTTCTAAACTGCTGTTTGATGATTCCTGAAAAACAGAAGAGAACCTGTTCTCCAAACTCACTTCAAAAGATGCTTGATTCGAACCCCTTTCTCCTCCTCTGCTCCCACTCCCAACAAAGAAGAACAGGTTTATAAGTGTTCTTGGATACACATGTGAAGATAGAGAGGTTGTGAAATGAATTTGAAGTAAAGAAAGTGGCACTAGCACAACCTTTAGACTGGCCTCTGAATCTTTTGGTACCTGGAATTTTGGTTTCATGCTGTTTTTAAAGGAATCAAAATCAGGGTATGGGTTCATCCCTGATTTTGGCAAGCAATGTGAACCATTGTCATATGCCACAGAAAAAGAGATGACAGAAAATCAGAGAGCAGGACCCTGAATCCCTCTGGACCACCCAGGCCTTCCTCATAAGCATGAATTTGAATCCTGAAGAGCTACAGAGAGCTGGACAGGGAGCTCTGGGAAAGCTCTAATATGGAAGTGTTTCTTTATTACTTAGGTTCCACTAAGCTGCAAGGCACCTTGCAAAATGGTATATGGGATGTAACTAGGTAGAAGGATCAGACAAGCATTCAAATAACAAATCCAAGACAAAAAAGTACTGTAAGAAAAAGTCAAATTTCAGTGTGGGCTCAGAGAAGGAAAACAAAGTTCTACAGTATGGATCAAAAAGTTTTATGATGGCAGAGATCTGTGCTGGGTTAGGATGAATAATAGGCAACCATACCTTAGTCCAGAATTCCATATAGAGGAAGCAGCCTGAAGTAAGGTGTGCAGATGAATGTATAGCTGTGATCTGAGAACAGGAATTTCAGTTGAACTGAATCTTCGAGAAGATTGGTGTACAGCAAGGAGTTATGGAGTGGTTTCCAAGGGGCGTGGCCAGATCAGGTATGCTTCAGAAAATTATTCTGAAAACGGTGTAAGGGATAAGTTGCAGGTGGGAGTGGGGTGGAGGATGGTGAGGAAACTACAACATAGTAGTCCAGTCTAAAGGTGGTGGGAAAGGGAATGGAAAAGAATAAAGAGCCACAGTTGTTACTGAAGAAGACTTTGTCAGATCTAGCAGCTAGTTGGATAGTAGTATAAACAAAGAAGAAAATGACATCAAAGATGATTCCATTTTAAAACATGAGGGACTCCAGTCCTAGAAACATCCATATAAAGTCAAATACTGTCATTGTATTTAGTAATCACTTGTATAACAATTTGAAATGCCAAATGGGCATTGAAATTGCTGGTACTCAGTTAAAAAGAGTTCATTCAAACTGTACCTATTTTTTTAAATTTAAGATCATAAAAATTAAAATAGCATAATTTAAAAAATCTCATTAAGAAGTTGTGACCATGGAGAAACTATCTAGGAATTAGCTTGAGAAACCTGAGTAGGGACAGAGACAGACAGACAGAATTGAAGACAACAAAGATAGTGCAGTAAAATGGAAAGCTGGCAAACAGACTGAAGGAGAGAGTAAAGCAGAGTAGTGGTCTCCAGGACCTCCCAAAAGACTGAGAGAAGATGAGTCCTAAGAAAAGGTCAATAGATTTTACCCCTTGAGAAATCATAGGTAAGCCAGACATGGTGTCACACACCTGTAATCCCAGCTACCTGGGAGACTGAGGCTAGGGATTACTTGAGTCCACAGGTTTGAGACTACCCTGGGCAACATAGCAAGACCTAGTCTCTAAAAAAAAAAAAAGTGTTCATAATATTTGTAGACACAGGAGGGGCCTTAAAGGTTTCTGAAAACTCAATCTACATTTCAGGAAGTCATACTCTGCAGCAGGCTCAACGAGAGAAAAGTCTCTACAGAGAATTCAGGAAGGAAGGATCAGGCATTGTGGCGCATGCCTCTAGGTGGCAGCCTAGGAAGCCATGGCCGGGGCCAGGGATCGTGTTTTGAGTCCCACCGGGGGGCATGTAGTGAGATCTAGTCCCCCCAAAAATAGCTGGGTGTGGTGGCACACATCTGTAATCCCAGCTACCTGGGAAGCTGAGGCTGGGATTGCTTGAATCTGTGGTACCCTGGGCAACATGAGCCTGCGGTTCCATGGGCAAAAATAGCCGAGACCTAGTCTAAAAAAAAAAAAAAAAAAAAAAAAAAAAAAAAAAAAAAAAAAAAAAAAAAAAAAAAAAAAAAAAAAAAAAAAAAAAAAAAAAAAAAAAAAAAAAAAAAAAAAAAAAAAAAAAAAAGAAAGAAAGAAAGAAATCCAGGAAGGAGATGATGAGAACCTGAATTAAAATGGTATGAATAAAAAGATGGAGACAAATATAAGACATGATACAGAGACTAGACTCCATGTGACTAGAGAGCTGAATAGAATAGGGGAGGAAAGCTAGGAAGACCCAACTTCCTAGCACACAGCAACTCTGGGCAGGATGGAGATGCTGGCAGTGCAGCTGTGAGAACTAAGATGGCCTAGAAGAGGGCTAAAGAGAGAATTCTGAGATTTACACAGGACCAGCGACAAGAACAAGCCAACAAGACTGAAAAGGAACAGTTGGAAGTTGCCTATCTCACTTGCTCTGGATACATAAACATTAACCAGATACCATCAGCACATCGAGAACTAGGATAAATGCTGAGAACTGCACATGATGAGTACCTGGCTGACTATAAAGATAACTTTCATAAGCAATGTCCTGATGGTCATCCAGGTTCATGATGACACACATGTAGATGTTTTCTCTTCCCTATGAAGAGTTCTGGCAGCTATAAAGAGGGCAGCACAGAGTCCATGCAAATTTAACTGAACTGCTGAGAATCGCTGAAATTAGTGTCAGAAACAATCCTGAAGTTATGACTGACCTGCAGGGGACTCCTTTTTTTTTTTTTTTTAATTCATTCTTTAAATTTCTTACAACATTGGTATATGGTTGTGTGGTTGTTGGTATCCCTAGGAATGCCTCCCTTTCTCCCTTACACCCTCTCCATTCACTCAGTCGCCTTTCCTTGCTGTTTGTTGATCTATGTTAGGTCCGTTGGTCTCTTCCAGTTCTGTGGCAGTGTCCTTTTACTGGGTGAGGACTGTGTTCCTGGGACATGGCAAACCGTGCTGATAGGTTTTCAGTCTTAACTTTACATTGGGCGTCGAGTCCATGCTCATTTGAGGTCTATTAATGTCTTCTCACTGGTGGCTGACATCTCCAATTCATTCTCTGTGCCATTTTGCTGCATCTTCACCTTATAGTACTGGCCTCTGGCTTAGGGGGCCTGGCCCCCAGTCATTGCTGGTAAAGAAGTTTCTTGATGGGAACAGGCTTGTGCAGATGGCCATTGTGGATTGTCTTCTCTTCCTCAGTTTGCTGCTTTGCTGTGAGGCTAATGCCATGACTCTGTGGCCTTCCTCACCTATAGAATGGGGAGGGGTGCCTTGCCTTCTTAGATGGTATATCAGAAATGGGATTTTGGAGCCACGCATGGTGGAACGTGCTTGTAAATATAGCCTTTGGAGTCGCAGCTGGGACTGGGGTTGCGGTTTGAGACCTGCCCAGGGCAATGTAGTAAGACCTATTCCCAAAAAAATAGCTGGATGTAGTGGCGTGTGCCTGTAATCCCAGCTACCTAGGAAGCTGAGGCTGGGGATTGCTTGAGTCTGTGGTACCCCGGGCAATGTGAGCCTGTGGTACCACGAGCAATGTGAGCCTGTGGTTCCACATGCCAAAAAAGCGAGACCTAGTCTCAAGAAATGGGATTTTGGCTCATCCACTCTGCAAGGGAGTGTTGAGGCAACGCTGACATATCAGAAGCTGAACTTGAGGTAAGATTTTAAGATTGATCAGTGAGTTCTGATGCGACTGAAGAGCATTTCCTATTCTAATTCAACAGTATTAAACATAACCACCAACTTGGTAATACTTCAATAGGTGATTTAAAATTATTACAAATCTCTATTCAATTGCTTAATATAGATTAACATCTCTTCTAAGAGTTACCGGTAAGTCTTGAATGAGAGATTTTGCTTCTCACAAACATCTTTTTTTTTTTTTCTAGGTCTCGCTACTTTTGCCTGTGGAACCACAGGTCACGTTACCCGGGGTACCACAGACTCAAGCAATCCCCAACCTCAGCTTTCCAGGTAGCGGGATTACAGGTGTGCGCCACCACGCCCAGCTATATTTTTTTTGGACTAGGTCTCGCTACGTGCCCCGGGTGGGACTTGGACCGCAATCCCTGGCCCCGGCCACTTCATAGGCTGAAGTTTACAGGCACGAGCCACCGTGCCCGGCCTTTCTCACAAACATCTTTTGAACAGGTGTTATTTACTATTCTTGGGCTCATAACAAGGCTGAGTGCTGAGCAAGCTCGGGCAACTTTCTTAGCTTCCAGCTAAGTGCAAACATCAGGGTATCTGTAGAAGCCACCTTTTGCATTGAACTTTTCATCAAAACACCCTGGATTCCCTAAGATCAGTTTGAAAGAGTGATAATTTGAGGACAAATACCTTCCTCCCTAGTGGTACTGTTGACAGAGAATTTAAGAGTTAGAAGAAATACCCGCAACCATTGAAGGAGTCCTGATAGTCTTAGAAACAGTCTAGGGCTCTTTTTTCAAAACAATACTGACTTAATATTTTGGCAGATAAATGCTTCTGCTTTCAGGGTGTCTATATATAGATATGTACGGCACATAGAAACATTTTTCATGATAGTATTAACTCTGATGAAATAAAATTCAGACTAATGAACATCTCTAATTCAGCATTCAATTATATCACCTCTTTCCTAAAGCCTGGGGTTCTCTAAAAGAAAAAAAAAGTTAAAAAAACCCACATGGATTCTTTATTTCTCCTGAGATTTATTTCTTCTTTATTATACTCTCTGAGATCCCGGTTATTGGGGGCCACAGAGAAGTCTAAGTCAAGGGAACCTTAACCACTCCCCCTAGTACTGAGAAAAGGGTGGCCTTTTGGGGGGGGGCAATATCAGAATTTATGGAGATGAAACCTAAAGATTTTCATTGTGCTAGCGTGCCTTGGCTTGCTTTCTTCTCAACACACAGAGTAAGTAGCAAGGAGCACTGTCACTTTCTACCTGAGAGCAGCACTTCCTTCTGCACTAGATCTAAGCCTGATTTCCCCCTTATAATTAAAAGTTCTGTCATGAATGTCCTTTATCTTCTTTCTTCTCCTTGCCTATCATTGAAAGCCAATAACAAGTTTTTCTAAAATTAGTATTTCTTAAACACAGGCAACAACTAAGCATTAAATAAGGTAGCTGATAGATATATACATCTATCAGTCCAGGGATTTAGGAAGCAAACGTTAAAGAAAGAATCCAAATCACTTCAAGATCACTCCCAACTGGGTTGACTGTATTTGGTGTGGTTACTTGAAAGTTGTATACACTTGTAGCACAGACCAGGAGATTATTATGAATGTTCTCCTCTGGCTTTGTTGATAGCAGTATACACATTCTCTCAAATTGGATGGCATTTGTTTATTAACTATCTGTAGTACCTAGTCTCTGAAACATAAAAGTTGTTCATTCAGAGCAACTGAAAAAAAATTTAGACTTTTGTTAGGCAATTTAGAATGCTCTTAGAATCTAAACTGTGTCAAAACATATTTTGTAAAAATCAGTTGAAAATGAACAACTGTTCAACAGAGAGATTTCTCTACTGGGGTCCACAAATCCCTGAAAGTCTTGTTAAATTTTCAGGGATCCCAGAGTTTTTAGAAAGATATATTTTTACTTAGTGATAACTGACACATTTTAATGATTATTTCATTCACAACAAAACAAATACATTTACATGGTTTTAGCACTTGTATTTACAAGTGTGAGAACAAATGCTTATTTTCAAAATAACTGAGAATTTTTTTTTAAAAAAAAGGTCCATAGGAGATGGGAGACAAGAAACAAAATGCTTTACATCTTGAATGGACAAGTGTTGGACAGCCAAGACAACCCCATGGGAATTATCTTTGATAACAGGTTTCTTGTGGGGAATAACTGTTATTTTATTTTTCAAAATTCTGCTTCTGCAAGATGTGAAGAAGAGGCCTTGGAAACTCATCTGTTTCCATATGACAATGGAAGAGGGGCCAGCACACTCTTCTTACCGAGAATGGGTCAAATTTGGAACTGGGCATGGTGGCGCACACCTGTAATCCCAGCCTTGGGAAGCTGAGGCTAGGGATCACTTGAGTCCGCAAGTCCAGGACTACCCCAGCAACATAGTGAGACCTAGTCTCAGTCTCAAAAAAAAAAAAAAAAAAAAAAAAAAAAAAAAAGAAAAGAATGGGTCAAATTAATCATGTTTGTGGTTCCTAGTCCTCCAATGACTGGTGAATAAGGAAGGTAAATGTCTGCTCCAAGAAGCAGAAAACTGGACATGCACATTCATAGCAGAAGGAAACCATCAAGAAGTAGAGGGCTAACCATGTTGGATAAACAGATGAATGTGTGCGTCTAAACAAGACTTCAAAGTGGTTCTGGGGTTTCCCTGCACACCACTGACATGCAATTCTATAACTGCGCACATTTGTCTCATCTTCTTTGTATTGTTTATGAAAGTATTAACACAATTTTAATAAGTAAATATTTTTAGATGGTAAAGTGACTTCTCATCTTTATAATTAAAACAACTCTGAATTGGAAAAGAATTGGAAAGGAAATAAAAGACTATTCAGTACTATCAGTGTCACCTTTTTTGACTTCTAAGATACTGTGCATTGTTAACTTGTTCTCATTTATAAATGAATTGCTTTGTGCTTAAAAGAATTCTGTATGTAAGTGAAAAATGAATTGATGAACCCTCAAGATTAATGAACCCTGGCTGGGCATGGTGGCATGTGCCTTTAATCCCAGCCTAGGTCAGGAGGCCGAGACTGGGAATCACTTGAGTCTGCGGATTCAAGACCCGCCCAGGGCAACATAGTGAGACCTTGTCTCAAAAAATAGCTGGGCGTGGTGGCATGCGCCTGTAATCCCAACTACCTGGGAGACTGAGGCTAGGGATCATTTGAGTCTGGGTACCTGGGTACTCCATCCAATAAGAATCTGTGCTTCTCTGGGCAACATAGCAAGACCTAATCAAAAAAAAAAAAAAAAAAGAAAGAAAGAAAGAAAAGAAAACGATTAACAAACCCTGCTCTATTATATTGAGCTGAAAACCAGTCAGTGTTGTCTGGGCAATAAGGCTGATCTATGGCTACCAGTCCTCTCCTTCCCTTGTCATATATCTTATAGGCCCCTTACCCTCTCTCATGCATACAGTTAATAATATGGACCCAAGCAGGTACCATCGAATGAGATCCATTCTGAGGAGCAAGTAGAATGTAGAACTACCAATATGAAGGCATATTTTAGATTCCACATACAAAGAGCTCACAGTAAACCTTATGTATCTCTGTGTACATCTGGCTCCAAGCTATCCCACAACAAATTCTAACAAGTCAACTCAGAATCACCATAGGCGTAGTTGCCTGACTTTAACTATCCCTGTTTGCTAGAAATTCCTGCTGTAATGGTTTACCCACTAGAGTGGATTCCTTGGAAATACATACTAGTCCAGTTCAAACCTGCATTCAGTCTGTCATTAGGCTACTATAATCTAATGACTTAGTCTGTGTTACTGAGGACTGAGGTCCCTATATCTTTTGAGCAAGATGATGGCCTCTATTCATGACCTTAGTACTCACAGGCCTTGGATCAAAGTCAAAGTCATGTCTACATATCTGGCAGACATGTCTGATATGACAATCTAGAAGGGAGAGAGGTGTGATGGGAATTGAATTTAGTATAGTAGGAATAAATTAATAAAATATATAAAAATTCTCTGCTGGGAAGTATAAGAAAATAAATCAGAAATGAAAATAATTATGTAAAGGTTAGAAATATACAGCAATGTGTTCAATGATAATGCTGTGATTCTGAGGTCATCCTAAGTGGGTCTCCTTGGTGTCTTTGTTATATGCATCCATCTGGAAGACAGAATCCTTTGACGCCAACAAGCCTATCTAATCTTACTTCTTACAGAAAGACCCTTAGAGTTAGCATCCAAAATGTATCAAAATTAAGATTATAAAAATGACCTTAAAGTGAACTATTGTTCTGCAGCAACATTTTTCCAACTGAGAATTGCAAGAGGGCACTAAGCTTCATCCTTTTTTGGCCTAATGTCTGAACTGCATGTCCTGACCCATTTCTTACACTATGTTCCAGTCTCCTCATGTCTGATTTCAGTCTTGATCTCATCTCTTTGTCCTGACTTTTAGAATTCTCACCTGATAATATCTTTCTGGCAATAATCTCAGTTCCCAACCGACCAAGACTTGCATTCTTCAACTGTGACACATAGCTCTGAAGTACTTTGGATAAGTACCTTTTCTGATTAAGCCCAATCTAAAGTCCTGGTAATCTCTGACTTTGATCCAGAGCCTTGAGTACCAAGGCCATGAATGGAGGCCATCATTTTGCTCAAGAGAATATGAATCTTTTCATTAGTGGGGGTGGGGTAAGGGGCCTAGAAACACTGCCCTTATCTAGAAGTTTTGGTGATGACTCTGACATGTTTGCCCCCAATAAATTCCCAATAGTTCAGATTAGAAAGGAAAAAATTCAGGCCTTCAAAAAATATTTATTTTCCTTTTTTAGGTAGAGTGACAAAACTGGTATCTAGTCTGACAGGGATATGGAAAGATGAGCCAATTAGTAGAGGTAATATATACTTAGGAAGTGATTTATATGCTAGATTTACACATCTGGGAGCTCAACTGGCCTCTCATGAGCTCTCAAGACCCCATTTCCTCCTTATTTCCAGATTAACTTGGCTTGATGGAGCACTAGTGCTTTGTAAACAGCCTCACTTACAAGTGCACAACGTGTATTAAATACTTAGAACATAGGCTTAGGGAGAATGCAAAAAATATGAAAAGGACTTGAAGTAAAATCTAGGGCATAAGGACCAGACAGATGAAACAGAGTGACTGAAGGTGATTGACACAAAGTGGTAAGGGAAGGAAGGGATTGGAGGGCAGTTAGGGAGTAAAAAGTAGGTTCAGATAGGGGGAATGGTGAACATTCACCAGAGCTGCTGAGGAGGCCTACCAGGACTAAAAAGTGTCCCAAAGATTTCATCAGTAGGAAGTGACTAATAACCCTGACAAAGAGGAGTTTCAATGGTAAAGGGAAAGGGAGGACAGTAAGCTGAATTTTGCTTCACTGGGAATGAATAAGAGGTAAAGATGTACAGACAGTAAGTATAGATAATATGTGATTATAAAGGAAGAGAGAAATAGGGCAGTAAAGGGATGAGGGAGAGTGGACGTTTTTTGGTTTGTTTGTCTTAATGATGACTCTTGAATAAACAGATAAGGAAAGAATCCCACATAATGAGATAAGAACAAACACAGACAGGCTGGGCATGGTGGCGTGTGCCTGTAAGCGGCAGCCTAGGAAGCCACGGCGGGAACCAGGGATCGCAGTTTGAGTCCCACTTGGGGCAACGTAG
>PVHY01003209.1:39104-89252 GCA_004024945.1 Uropsilus gracilis
GAAGGAAGGAAGGAAGGAAGGAAGGAAGGAAGGAAGGAAGGAAGGAAGGAAGGAGAAAATATCCACTAAAGCATGCTATGAGAATAATAAAAATGTGGAATAGGTCAACATCACAGATGAAATGTCAGTAATGAGATTATAAGTGATAGATGTCCAGGTGTCCCAGTTTGGGCAACTAGTTCTAAGAAACAAAGCATTAGTAGCCATCTCTTTAAATTCTGAGAAGTTATTTCACCGGTAAGGCAATTTCACAGGTAAGGCAGCAATGTGATAGTTACAGTCAGTTTCAGGCTAAGGATAAAAGATGGGAGGAGATAACAGGCTTACCGTAGGGAACTAGTGAAATTTCCCTCACAAGTGAGGTGAAAGGGAGTAAATGATATTTGAGGTTTAGGGTTAGATACAAGCTAAAACATACACTTGACATATATTATGAGGAAACCACAGGGAACCAGGAGGCATGCTGGGAAGCTGCACCTTTGTCCCTAGAGCTTGGGGGGCAGGGCCAGCACCCCTGCCAGTGGCGGGCCAACAGGGGGAGGGGGGGTGTGTAGTCCCCTTCCAGTTAACCCCACTTCTAACAAATCAGATCGGAACAAGAATATCCACCTATTCTGCTGGATTTACTGAAGAATAAAGGCCCTGGATGCATCTGACACCTGGTTGAGACCAAAAATGAAAATGACTAGAACAACAAGGTCCCAATCTTCAAAACCTATTGAAATGATGACTGACCACAGAACTACAGTACAGTGACTTTGGGGGCAGAGAAGCAAACCCTCGATCCAGAATGTGTTCAACAGCAACAAAACACTCCACTTCCTGAAAAGGAGAAGGACACAAAAAAGGATATATGACCACAGAACAACTGCAAACAGAGGAAGAGAAGTGGAACTGGGCTTACCACCGAATGGAATTGGCCTCCACTAAAGAACCTCTCTACCACAAGGGGCTGGATGTTGGAGCCCAGCCTCAGATGCCAGAACCATAAGGACTGGAAACAGCAACATGGAACAAATGCTGGAATGGAGGAGAAAACCATCATGAAAGAGGTGATGCGAATCCCTGTGATCACACAGGTCTGGAGAACAGGAGAATCGCCTCCATTGTAAGCTTTGCAACAGAGGAGGCAGGAACAAAGGGTGACACAACAGACTTTCAACTGACCTACAAGGGTTCATACATGATTACAACAAATACTCGCTGCTAAGACATCCATGGAAATCGAAGCAGTATGGGACACAAAGTCCCAGGAGAGCAGGTCACCACCCAGGAAAAAGACATTGCACCAGTAAAGAGAAGAGCTCAACTGGCCAAACACCAATGACTTGAAATGAAAGGGAGGTGGGAGACATTGGAGGGGGAAAGGGAGGAAGGGGAAAATGAAGGGTCTCAACAATACATATACAAATAAATCTGTATGAAAAATAAAAAATAGAAATATATTATGAATAATTTTCTATTAAAATTATGTCCCATGTGATACTTGCAACATATATTAGAAAACTATTGTAAAATTCTAATTTGACTGGGTCTCTTGTACTTTGTTAGGCCACACTGTTTAGGATATATATGTTTTTTACAGAGCAGTTACTTTGTTTAGTAAGCAACAAAATGTCAGTTGTGAAAGTCTTTAGAGATAATCTAACTTAACACTTTTATTAGGAAAAGAGCAAAGATCAGAGTATGGATGTGCCTGCTATCATGTTGCTAGACAGGGTCTGGAGCTGGGACAGATCAGAGTTCTGGAACCATCACAGCAAAGAAATTTATATTTTTTAGTCTCACTTGAGAAGACATGGGATTCTCTAAGATGCCTTATTAACAAATTGTTACACAACCATACATTTTAATATACTTTACTGAAAGAGAAATACAGTATATATTCTATAACTTCTTTAGGAGCTATTGATGAAAAAACATGCACTGCTAAATTGAGCAATCATACATATTTCAATTATAAGAATAAGGAATTATAGTGTACACTGGACAGGAATCTAAGCATGTCTACTGAAGTTTGTATGGGTAACATCTATCCAGTAGGTGACTGACAAACATCTTGAAAAAATTGTCACATACATTTATCTTAGGTCCTGTCTGGTAATTTGAAACTAATTGTGGGGTCACAGAGGATGAGTCCAGGATTATGAAAACTAGAGTAAGGATTAAATACATTGCAACAGAAGAAGAAGTGATGGAGAAGCTTGTGCTGTTATGTGGATAACCATATGTACCTACATATTGATATCTAGATATTAATCCCTTCTCAAATATATAATTTGCAAATATTTTTCCCATTTTAAAAGTTGACATGTCACTCTCCTGACAGTGTTCTTTGATATGTAGTTTTTAATTTTGATGAAGTCCAATTTCTCTATTTTCAATTTTGTAACTTGTACTTTCTTGTGTTGTATTTGAGAAGACATTGCCAAACCTAAGGCCATAAAGAATTATACTTAAATTTTCTTTTAAGATTTTTATAGTTTAATCTCTTATATTTAGGTTGAGATATTTGGTGTCTGGTATGAGAGAGAGGTCTAATTTTGTTTTTTTCATATGTGGGTATCCAGTTATCTTGGCATTATTTGTTGAAGTACATTCTTTCCTCATTGGATTTCTTGGCATTATTGCTGAAAATCACTTGACTGTTGAAGGCAGCATGGAAAGAGAGAAAGAGATAGATAGCGATGTGTGTATGTGTGCAAGAGAAAGAGAAAAAAAGGGGGGGGGACTCAAAAAAAGAATAAAACCTGCATTCAGCTATGGAGACTGGATAGTTAAGCTGTTTCTCAGGCTTGAGGAACTAATCTATTTAACCAGGACAGTTTTACTAAACTAGCAAATATAGCACCACATCATTGCAAGTTGCAACACACAAAAGCAGTTGCAAATGTTTTGTATCCCAAGGGCTCTTGGTACATCCCATGATTGACATCTTATGGAACATCCCATAATTGACAAAAAAAAAACAAAACCCAAAAAACATTTCTTGGAATTTGGTGTTATGGAGAAATAATCTGAAAGACTGACTCAATACTCAATAATCTTTCTTCTGTACACTAACACTGCTTTGAAGACCTGCATTTTAGCGAACTCTCTCATATCCTAAGTTTTTGATTCTTCGTACATTCTTTGTAGTTTGTACTAGTTTATGTACACATGTACATAGACTGAACATGTGCCTTCTCAAAATGTGTATGTTGAAACCTATTTCCCTAATGTGATGATATTTGGAAATGGGGATTAGGGGAGGTGAATAGGTCAGAAGGGCAGAGTTCTCATGAATGGGATAAGTATGCTTATAAAAGACACTACATAAGAACTTGTTTGCCTTTTCTGTCAAGTGAAGACATAGTGAGAAGACAACTATCCATAAACCAGGAAATGGGTCCTTCACTAGGCAATGAATTGTTGGTGACCTTGGATTTCCCAGTCTCCAGAATTATGAAAATAGATTTCTGTTAGTTATAAGCCACCCAGTGTATGTTATTTTTGTTATAGCAGCCTGAAGCAACTATGTTAGTGGAGGAAAGGACAAGCTAGCTAAACTTATTTTGGTTAATAAAAGGTCCACTTTTGAATTGTTTTTATAACCCTATTCAGCTTTCTGATGAGAGGCTTCAGTTTGTTACAATGGGCATGTTCTAATGGCTATGTCTTTAACTGTAAATGTGCTATGTAAAAGTTTGGAAATTTAAAATTATCACATATGAAATTTAAAATATCAGCATATGAACCTCCATTCAAAGAACTATATTTAAATGTGTCTTGCTCTGCTCCTGAGGACTATCTAAGAACTCTTTCATCAAGAGCTTTTCATCATCTCATTCATTGTACAAGTAACAAAGCAGAAGCCCAGAGAGGGGAAGACAAAGATGACCCAACAAGCACATAACTGGTGTTTCTGAAGAAAATGACAAAGCAAATGGAGCAGAAAGAAAGTGCAAAGCACAAACTGAAAGGGACCATGTCGTAGGAAAAACCAATTTGTCAACACCAAAACACAACGTAGTGAAGTTCACCTGGAACTTCAATAGTAAAGAAAACCACCTGGTATCTCAGTCGAGGAAATTTCTAATATGGGCAAAAAATAAAGTTCATATAAAATGTTTCCACAACAACACTTATTACCATAAGACAGTGAAACAATGTTTACAGAGGAAAAGGAAGTATAACCTGAATATTTTGTAGCCACCTAAAGTATCCTTTAAATATAAAGAGAACAAATAGATACTTTTAAACACACAGAAATATAGCATTCCCATGTTGCTTGTCAAAAATAGATTGGATGATGAAGTCAGATCAGGAGTGAATCAGAATAACGAACTGAGGATGAGACAAACCATGGTGGACAGTGGTTAATTAAACACAGGATTAACATTAAACAACTGGGGAAGGAATTGTGATTTTTGAAAAGTATTATGGGCTTGACAAACTAGAATAAAACAATGAGAACATTAAGAAAGAGGGTTTCTAGGAAAAAGTCCAAATATACTCATTTCCTTAAGGCAATTAGCATATGTAATTTGAAACATGTGCTAAAACACCAACACCACCACTACCACCAAAAACTTCAATCTCAAAATATTACACTATTTCTTTCTCTTAATTCTGGACAGGTATACTAAGGAATTAATCTACTTTAAATGGATTAGATGAAAACATTTATCTGAAGTTTATCCAAGTGAAATTTCTTCAGTTTCACTTCCATTTTCTTTCAAGTAACATTTTATTTTTTAAAACCATAGTGTTTAGCCTGGCATGGTAGTGTGTGCCTGTAAGCGGCAGCCTAGGAAGCTGCGGTGGGGACCAGGGATAGCGGTTCAAATCCCACTCAGGGCAACACATTGAGACCTAATTCCAGAAAAATATCTGGGCGTTGTGGTGTGCGCCATGCTACCTGGGAAGCTGAGGCTGGGGATTGCTTGAATCTATGGTACCCCAGGTAACGTGAGCCTGCGGTTCCATGGGCAAAAACAGCGAGACCTAGTCTCAAAAAACAAAAACCAACCAAAAAGCCAAATCATAGGAATCTAAGGAATTATTTCCATTTTTCTGAAGGTATGGTTTTGTGTTCATCTTTCTATCTGTGATATGAATAGAAAGAATGCTACTAGCATTGTGTTGACAGTTTTTTTTTTTTCCAAGTGAGAGTATCTGGGTGGTTTTTACTTTATTTTTTTAAAGTGAAATTAAAACTTAATTAAAAATCTATAGGTACCACGGGCAAAAATAGCGAGATCTAGTCCACCCAAAAAAAGTATATCACTAAAAGAAAGAAAATCTGAAAAGGTTATATACTGTATGATTCCAATGATACGACATTCTGGAAGGCAGCTATGCTCACCACTATACCACCAACGCCGCGCTGATACGACATTCTGGAAAAGGAAAAACTATAGAGCCAGCAAAAATATCAATGATTAGTAGGAGTCAGGTGGGGGGGTGGAGGATGAATTCTTGGAGTACACGTTTTTTTAGGGCAATGAACATCTGTATGATATTATAGTAGTGGATAGGTCATTATACATTTTTCCAAACCCATAAATGTACAACATCAAAAGTGAACCAGGATCTCTCAGTGATTATGATGTGTCATTTGTAGGTTTATGAATTGTAACAATTGTAGCACTCCCACTCTGGTGGGGGTGGATAATTGGGAAGGCTATGGTGTACAGGGCAAAGGTATATGAAAATCTTTGTATGTTCTCCTTAATTTTGTTCTGAGCTTAATAGTGATCTAAAAAATAAAATCTTTAAAACATTAAAAAATATGAAGGTTGAAAAAGATACTTGAAAATAATAAAATTTAAAATAAAGCTAATAGAACTTTTGGTTTACAATGTATATTTTTTAAAAACTGGAAAATATAGAAAAGTGTAAAGAAGAAAGTATGTATTACTTTTAAAAGTTTATGAACATCTTCCCAGGTTATTAATTATACGTAGAAAACTTTGTGGTTTGTTCTGAACCATGCCTATAGAATTAATTACCTGTAGCTGCCTTAAGGTTGCCACCATTTTGCTCTTATAAATAGTATTGTAATGACTATTACTATATATATGTATTTATATATATATATTTATTTTATTTTTGGTGAATCCTGTTTTTGTGCTATTTTTTGAGACTAGGTCTCGCTATTTTTGCCCATGGAAGCACAGGCTTACGTTGTCCGGGGTACCACAGACTCAAGCAATCCCCAGCCTCAGCTTTCTAGGAAGCTTGGGTTACAGGTACGCACCACCACACCCAGCTATTTTTTTTTTTTTTTTTGGGAATAGGTCTTACTACATTGCCCTGAGCAGGACTAGAACTGCAATCTCCAGTTCCCACCGTGGTTTCCTAGGCTGCTTCTTACAGGCACTCACCACTGTACCTGGCCTTTTTTTGTACTATTTATACCTCTTCTAAGCACAGGTGCATGATTTGTTGGGGTCACCACTCTCTGGTCCCTCTTAACTTCTTTTGCACTGACCATCCCAGTCATATTACTTAAAGAATTGACTTAAAGTCAATTCCCAGATTAACCTGTCTTTGAAGTAACATTGAAGCAGCTTTCAGTTTTCACATAATAGCTCCATATCAATTAGATCCACTTCAGCCTCCTTCCCTGGTTTCTTTTCTAGGAAACATTCTTGTTCTTTGTGCCTTTTGGGAGGATGGGAGCCCTGCCTTTCTGTTGCCAACTGTGACTGGATCTATGCCCTTGAGTCTCAACCCAGCCGTGTGTGTGTGTGTGTGTGTGTGTGTGTGTGTGTGTGTGTAAATGGAGAAAAGGACCATGGGAGGCTTTATTTTCATCTTTCACATTCAGAGGATGCTTGGTCAGATTCATTTTGGCAGCCAGCATATAGGTTTTTTGTTTTTTGTTTTTTTTTTTTGTAGGGGAAAGGTTCTTACTGGGTTTCAGAGGAGAGGAGGTTTAATTACCAATATGACCCCAACAGTCTCAGACACTGTCTTGTGGCTTCTCTTTCACTGCATGACTTGCATGTACTTATTGGAAAACACAAAGACTTCCAGGAACTGCTAACAAGTCAAGTTCATTCATGCTTCTGAGTAGATACTGGATTCCTTGTCCAGCTAAAATTCATTGGTGGAAGTCTTGGCCTTTGTAATGCCAAACTGATGAAATGAGATTTTTGTTGTGCTGACACTTTAGGATAATGAAGTCAAATGTAGAGAATGGCAGGTGAGGCAGAAGACCTTATGGCCTAAGAGAGAAAAATTAGTGGGACGAGAATATAACAAACATGGCCAAGAAAACATGGGCAGAATTGAAATGGTGCCACCAAGACAAAAGTAATCATTGAGATGAGGTTTGAAGGATGAATGAGTTGGCTAAAAGGACACAGTGAGGGGTGCTAGAGAAACTAGCATATGCAAAGGAGCAGACATATATACAAGCCCTGTGTGTCTGAGGTGCAGCTTTTATGAGAGGAGACATGGATTGGGGAACTGGACAGTCCTATCTATTTCTTTTCTTTTTTTCTTTCTTTTTTTTAAGACTAGGTCTCGCTATTTTTGCCCATGGAACTGCAGGCTCACATTGCCTGGGGTACCACAGACTCAACCAATCCCTAGCCTCAGCTTCCCAGGTAGCTGGAATTATGGGTGTGTGCCACCACACCCAGCTGTAATTTTTTTGGAACTAGATCTCGCTACATGCCCCTGGTGGACTCAATCCACGATCTCTGGTCCCAGATGTGGCTTCCTAGGCTGGTGCTTACAGGCATGAGCCACCATGCCCAGCTCTACCTATTTCTATTATGAGAATAGAAGTGATATATATATAGAAACAGGTATTGGAAAATGAGGCTGAGCGGGGGACAGAGATCAGACCTTGGAAAGCTAAACAACTTTGAAACCTTGTAAGTTTTGTCAAACAATGGTCCCTGGACCCCAAACCACTTTAGTGTGTATGGGTTATGAAGGGGGAGAGTTGCTTTGTTTTATTCCATCATAAATCAGGTGTCTCTTGAGTCTCTTCTGTTTCTAGTCAGAGCACTCTGGGTCAGCATATCTGACACTCTTGCACCCATCCTCTAGAGTAAGGCCCATGAGAAGACCACAGTGTTAATAAAAAAGGCTTAAAAGCATCATTATCTTTACTAGGAACTCTATTCTATGTTTTGAACTTATCAAGCAAGTGTTATCAAAGTATACATAGAATTACTTTTAATTTAGAATTCCTTTGTATGGATAAAGGCTAAGTAAAAGGGTAAAAATGCTTTAGTAGATATGTGAGGTAGTCTTTTAAAAATATAAATATAATTTAAAAAACAATATAAAATTTTTAATATCAAAAATTTAAAAAAAATGATAAAGCTGTACAGAATTCTGTGGAGTTGGAAAGTGGTAGTATTCTTTTTTCTTGTCTCAGTTAAGTAGTAGTCATGGTTAAAGAATCTGGTATGTATTCTTTTAGAAGTTAGCTATCTGCATACAGAAATATGTATGTTTTTTGTTTTGTTTTGAAATAAAACTGAAGTAATTCTATGCACTCTTCCAATACTTTATAAAACATGAAGCAATACATGAACACCCCATCCATAGACTACACCTTAAAAGTCACATGAAACTCCTTAGTGTCTCTAGGGGGTCTTCACGCCTCTTCCTAGTCCTAGCCTTTTAGCATATTCACAGTTTTATTAGTTCCTGTACCTTTAAGTTGTTTTTATCTTTCCTCAAGACCTAGCATAGTGTCTTACCCTTTCCAGGCATTTAATAGGTATCTGTTGACAACTGTGGAATGTGCATTTTTAGATCATATGACTCATTAAGTTGGCAGAAGTATCAGCTATTAAGGAATTGGGTAAAGTCACCCGAAGTTGTCTAGTGACTGAGATTATGCCTTCTCCTTTTGAGAACTGAATTTTTTTCCTCTTTAAGGGATTAAATAAGGGACTTAGTTTCCAGAGCTCTGCTGGATAAATGTTTCCCTGAAATGGAGCAATGAAGTTTTAAAACAATAGAAGAAAGCACTGACCATACATGTCAACTAAATATACTCTTAAGTACACATTAACCTTTCAAAGTCATTAAGAGTGGTGACTTACTTTCTTGCAGAAAGTCAGGAATCAATTCTGTCTTCCTTTCTAGCTGTGAATACTAGCACTGTCATTTATTAAATGGATGACCTCAGAGAATTCTCTTAATCTTTGAACTTTAGTTTCTTCATGTGAAACAAAAAGAGATAACAACAGCTATCTCATAGGGATGGTCTAAGGATTAAATAACAACCTTTGTGAAACTGTGTGTCAGGCATGGAACAGGTATAAAATACATTGGTTGAAGCAGATCCACTCTTGCCAGATTGCCTCAGTTCAAATGTCAGGTCTACCACTTATTAGCAGAATGACCTCTGGTAACTTTACCTATCACTATGCCTGTTTTTTTTTTTATCTATAACATAGGAAAAGCAATTGAATTATTTTGAGGATTAAGTAAGATCAGGTATTTAGTATGATTTTTTGGTACTGACAATAATGGTTTAATATATATTTACCACTATAATTATGAGTGTACAGCCTCCATAAAACTTTCCTTTCTTTTCCTGCCCTTCATTCTTTTCTCTGAGTCATCTAAATAACCTAAAGTGAGATTCTAAAGTCCTATTTATTTCTGACTATCAAATGAGAAATGGAAAGACTAAAGGCATCATGTTACTAGGAACTGAATTATGTCCTTCCAAAATTCATGTATTGAAGCCTTAGCCTCCCTAAGTGGTTGCATTTGGAGATAGGATCTTTGGGAGGTAATTATAGCTAAGTGAGCTCACAACATGGCACCCTAGTTCTATAAGACTTATGACTTTGTAAGGAGAATTTTTTTCTCTTCCCTCCATGTGAACATACAATGAGAAAACTGTAGACTTGTTTGTAAGTCAAGAAAAAAACATTATCCAGAATATGATCCTGCTGGACTTTGATCTAAGAATTCAGTCTCCAGAACTGTGACAAAAATACATTTTGGTGGTTTAAACTACTCAGTCTATGGTATTTTTCTATTAACAGCCTGAACAGATTAAGACACATAGTTTTCTTGAATCTTCAAATTGGCTTTTTTTTTAACTATCTTTGAAGTTTGCTTTCTACTGTAGCATTTCACAAGTAGGGCATACTACTAAAACTTCAAAAAATGTAATGAGTTAAGGCAGATGACAAGAGTAAAGTGCTTAATAATCAAGCCAAGATCTATGGTTTGATTATGGTTCTCCCAATACAAATATGACTAAAAAAAAAAAAAAAAGCCTGTATTGCTGGACCAAAACAGACACTATACAGTTAAGAGTGTGTGCGTAAATCAGCTGAACAAAAGCCCACTGTTTTCATTAAACTACTACTAAAAACCAAATCACGACATACACCTACAGAATACAATTGAGCCATATTATTTTTGGAAAAGATGAGCAAATGATTTCTTTCACAAATTGCTTTTCAAGGTTTACAGAGGAGGAAGTTTAAGAACAAATTAAATAACTTGCCCAGGTAATGCAGTTGACCTGAAAAAGCTGGGGTACAGGAAGTCTGGCTCTAGATTTGTACTCTTTAAAATATCACAAAATCCACTGGCATGAAAAGAGATGACCCCAATAGTTTACACTGAGCCAAGTGAAAAAAAAAAAAAAGAAAACTTTTCCTATCTCTTTGCAGAGTATCTGTAGGGTGAGTTAGTTAGATCTTTTCCCTCAGTAGCCTGTATTTCCAGTACCTGGGGTGTTGCATCTCACCCAGGATTGTGTGGCACAGTGGATATGTGTGAGTGTACACACCTGGGCCTGGGAGAGATGGGATATAAAGGGGCACTGCGAGCATGAGCGAGCATCCACATAAGCACAAAAGAGCACAAGAGAACACCAGAGAGAGATCCCACAGAAAGACTGTGGAGATTCCTGGGGGGCACACTTGCCTCCTCTCTCCCCCCACTCCCCCTAGCTCTGGCTCTGTTCTGCCTGGTGTGTTTGTGTAACTGCTAAAAGCAATGAAGAAGAACCTGCACAGATGGGCAAACTTGATGTTGCCTCTACAATTGGCGATGAGGATGGTTACCTGCCAGCATCAAAACAGAAGTTCCCCCCCAAATCTAACACAGTGAACACCAATTTCCAACAACGCTGCCAAACAGATTATGGAATATTTTTTATAACCAGCAGTTAACTTAGTTACTGTTGAAATGCCAGATGTGTTCTTAATTAAATCATTAATACATATAAAGTAGCTTGCTCTGATCATAATTATTTAACATAGTTTAAGGAATTACACTGAAAGCAATAAGAAATGGGACAAAAATAAGTGTTAAAATACGTGTTAAAATAAAATAAGTGTTAAAAATAAGTGTGTTAACATTTTAACACATGTTAAAAAACAGATTACATCTGTATTATTTGCAGATGATTTACTTATAAAACTTAAGCAATACATATAGAAGTCAATAAATCTACATAGTAGATAAAGTCTTAAAAATATATATTAGAAAAATTATTAATAACAAAAAATAAGATAATTCAAAACAGGTTTAGCAGGAACTTTTACTACCAGATAAAGAAATTTACTTTGTTGTAGTAACTCATTATCTAGGAACATAAGGAAAGAGAACTTCAAAGATTTAGTGGTAGATTTAAAAATACCTTTAAGAAAAAATTAAGTATTCAACATTAGGAGAATATTAAGTAAACTATAGTACACCCTTGTAATCAAATCTTTACAATTATTAAATATTTTAAAGAATTATTTCATGATGTGGGAAAAGGCTGAAACTATTCTAGTGAAAAAAAGCAGGGTATCAAATTTTTTATATTATATGATATTACTTTTGTTTAATACCGGTGTTTTACATTGGGCAGGCAATTTTTATTTTCTTTACAATCTTCTTAATTTTTACTCCCACTCCTTGGTTTATATATCTAACTTAAAATTCTCTTACTCATTACTACTTGTCATTTTCTCTTCCTCCTATCCCTGGTCCATGCTACTCACTTCTCACTCCATGATGATTGACAGGTAATTTCATCCACTCCAATGACTTTATTCTTCCTATATGCTAAATTGCCTGACTTGTTATTTTCTCCTAACTCATTTCTCCTCCTTTGTAAACTATGTTAGTTAATCTTAGCTACCTAGGTATCTATGCCTCTAATTTCCATTATTCCAAGTTTCTTCTGTTCCTTGAAATCCTTCCATTTCAGAATCTTAAAATATGAATTGAATTTAAGCCTCATCTCAATTTTATATGCTACACTCTAAATTGAGACATTCTTCTTTCATTAGGAAAAATGCAATCAACTGACTGGTCTTAATCTCTTCATTCTATCATTAGAGTCATCAGATTGATCATTCACTTCTCTTCATTGTTTATTTTGTTGTTGTTGTGATGTCATGAAGGTACAGACAGGAAAAGAGGCTTGTTCTGTAAAGGTTAATTTATTTACTTCTCACCTTAGCTCCCCTTCCTGCTTTTTCCACTGGGGGAATGGAAAGCAGCTAACTTAAATGACTGTTGAAAAGAAAAAAGGAAGCTCCCCAGGAATGCATAGAAACAATTTAGTCTTAATAAGCCACTGTGTTTTATTCACCAAAGTGGTCTTATCGGCTTAGTAGAGTCGGTAATAGTTTCTTCCCATACCCAGATTCTGCTATGGATCATTTAAAGGTTCTAGGCAGTTCTCCTTGTGTTGCTTACAGAACTTATTCTGTCTTTTTGGTCCTTATCTGCCTAACCTACTTTTTTGGTCTATGTCCCAGTTTAGGACAATCCCCTAAACCTTCACTACCTTAATTAAATAATTAAATGAAACATCAAGTCTACTTGGGATATAATACATATAGGTTTTGCAAGACAGCAAGACAAAATGAGCACCTTTTCCTCAGTCATTACCAGCATTCTCTGCAGAAAATGCTAAAAATTGGCTTTCCCAGTATCTAGTAGCTACTACAGTAGCTGGGAAGGTAGTGGATAGATGTTAGTGATGGTCAGTCATGTAGGGCAAAACGCCTGAGAGAAAGTCTTCCAGAGACTTCTGGTTTTTCTGTGCATAAAAAGAGATGTGCAGGGGGAAAATACCGCCTTCTTGAGAGGACACAATTGTGCCTGCATGTGACAACTGGAACTGCTGCAATTACTTGGTAACTTAGAAGGAAAGCCTGTTGAAATGATGAAACTTCTATGCAACATGATGAAAACAATTGCATAGAAAGATTGCAAGGACTTAGGTTTTTGAAGATGTTGGGGAACCACCCTAAACTCATCTTGCTTCTGGTTGACTCCACATGTGAGAGGACAGAGCTTACTCTTAGAGCCACCAGCAGATTCAACACTTATTTGTAATTTATTAGACTCACTCATATCTACTTATACCAGCAACTCCTTTCCATCATCTAATAATATACTCATTTTAATCTTCTAAGGGTATAAACCAAAACCAATTAGGACTAGGTTTATTGGAATGATATAGAAAATAGTGATAAATAAGTGGTGGGTGAGGGCAGTAAGTTCCTTCCTTGTGTAGAGACATGACAAACCCTACTTTGACAGAAACTTTGTACTGGACAAGTGAGCTGTCTCTTTCCTCACAGACTTCCCTTGTATATATCAGAACATAAGATTAACTGTTAAGTAAAGTTACCAGTTCATCTTAGAAATTAGTTACAATTTACCTATTTGTAGGCAAACTTCCCAAGCAGATTAAACCCCTGGACAGAAAGTGTTTGAAATTCATGATTTAACTAGATAAATAAGGTATTGTGAAAAATGAAACAAAATTAAAAAAACCTCTTTCTCTAGTATTCCTGTTCTATAAGATCAGAAGAGCAAATAATGTTTTTTAGGAATGAATTAAAACATCAGAAAAATCAACACTCTAGTCTTTTTCGCCTCTTTCCTTTAAGACAAGTTTCTTAAGGGAATTTGTCTCTTCATAGTGTTTTAAGCTGTATTATTACTTTCTTGCAAATTACTGCAAAGTAGAAGAGAAAAACCTCAAAAAAAGGGAGGCAAGAACAAACTAATTTACAGTTAATCACAAAAGTTGTTTGTTGGTAAGGAGGAGATTTTTAAGGCCCAAAGATTGTAATATTCAAAAACTCTAGTTGTTGTTATATAAATCTCTGATATTTTTCATTTGAAGAGGCAATAACAATAAGAAAGCCATATTTATATATGCCTCAAAATAATAGGAGTAAAGGCATGTTATATAAAATAAATGCCCCCTTTTGTTTTAAAGTTGTTTTTTTTTAGACTAGGTCTTGCTATTTTTGCCTGTGCAACTCCAGGTTCTCATTGCTTGAAGTACCATGGACTCAAGCAATCCCCAGCCTCAGCTTCCCAGGTAGCTGTAGCTGGGATTACAGGCATGCGCCACCACACCCATCTATTTTTTGGGAACTAAATCTCACTATGTTGCCCCAAGCGGGACTCAAACTGCGATCCCTTGTCCCTGCTGTGGCTCCCTAGGCTGCCACTTACAGGCACGTGTCACCATGCCCGGCCTTGTTTTAAAGGTTTTATGAAAATCCCTAAAAAGATTAAAGAAGAAATTATGCCTATGTTGTTTGAAAGTGATACTTTAATTAAGAAAAAAATGATTTCATTGTAAAAAGCAAAGACATATGAAACCTCTAAAATATTGTTTGAATTATAAACATTAGTATTTCTGATATTTTTTCTTAAAAATAACACATACGCATACATACTGTCCATTATAAAGGTCATGTAACAATAACAAATAGTAACACTAAGTCGGGTGTGGTGGCGCACGCCTGTAATCCAAGTGCTGAGAGGCAAGAGGCCAGGGATCACTTGAGTTCTGCAGATTTGAGACTACCCTGGGCAACATAGCGAGAGCTGGTCTCAAAAAAGCAGCCGGGCATGGTGGTGGGTGCTTATAATCCCAGCTACCTGGGAGGCTGAGGCTGGCGATCACTTGAGTCCGTGGGATTGGGACTACTCCGGGCAACACAGCAAGAAAGACCTAGTCTCAAAAACAGTAAAATAATAATAATAAAACTATAGCAATGAACTCACCTAGTAATCCTGGGTATGGTTTCTAAATACAATACCCTCCTAAGAGAAATCAAGGCTTATTGCAGGTATGAATGATTTCAGGACTTGGGCAAGAAAGTATACAAGCCTACTAAAAAGTCTTGTTCTTGACTGTGAGGAAATTTTGAAAGACTAAAGAGCTCATAGCAAAAGAACATATGAGCCAACATGAAAAGATCAAAGATGAGACAATTAGAGTACCAAAGAACATGATAACTGAAACTGAAACACCAAATACATAGAAACACTTAACTTACTAATGAAATTTAAAAGTGTGCTCTCTAATCCCAGAAACAAACATTGAATTCTCATTGGAGGTATGCAAGTTAGCATCTCTTATTCTGAAAATGGCAATTAAAGGGAGCGATTTAAGCATTTATCTTGTTTTTTTTTAGATCAAATTACAATTGGGATAACTAATACCAGTTGATAAGAAAAGTTCTGTTCTATAGGAGAATGACAGCTAATTTAGAAAGCATGAGACATGTAGAAACTCACCATTTGCAGCTTGCAGTTAATGATTCAAATAAAAAATATTCACATTGCATGAAAGGTTGATGAGGGTTTTTAAAAGGAAGGAAACAGCCATTGCCATGTGAACTCACTGATCAAGACTTAGAACCAGTATAAGTGATAAAGATAGAACATATCTCCTGAAATCATACAACATGAAATAAAATTAACCTTTAACAATAAGGGTTTGAACTGTGCGGGTTCACTAATGTGTAGACTGTTTTTATTTTTGTTTCTTTAAAAAGTTTTTAACATCTTTTCTCTAGCTTACTTTAAGAACATAATACATATTTACTATATATAATATATGCTGATAGATGTTATTAGTAAGGTTTCTGATCAGTAGCAGGCCATTTATAGTTAAAATTTCAGGTCAGGGAGTAAAAAGTTACACATGGATTTTTGACTGGGACTGGTATCCCTAACCTCCATGTTCAGGAGTGAACTGTACATACTCTAACTTATGCAGTATACTTGCCACTTAAAGTTATGGTTAATTTCCAGGTGTCAAAAGATATGGAAGGTAGAAGAATTTAAACAATTCCATGAGGAAGCAGAGAGATAAATTCAGATTGGGTGACATTCTATATGACAATTTAGTTTTTTCAACAATCAACGCCATTGTGGAGGATGGGGAATATGCAGACTATGAACCTACTATAATATTTGGATCTTGTTTGGATTCTGATTTGAACAACCCAATACAAAAATACATTTTTAAGCTACTTGAAATTTCAATGCACACTGGTTACTTGAAGGAATTTTAATACAGGCCATATGTTGGAGGATCAAGGAATTGCTATTAATACTAATTTTGTTAGATGTGATGATGATGTGGCAATGAGAAAAAATGACCACCATCTTTTAAGAGACACATTTCTCTAAGTATTGAGAGGTGAAATAATCCAATGGCTACCCTTTCTTGAAAATATTTCACACATATAAAAAATGGTAAGTGGGAATAGATGAAGCAAGTTCAGTAAGGCTTGATGATTACTCAACTTAGGTAACAGGCATATGGGGATTCAGGAGACTGTTCTTTATACTTTTGGTATTTTTGAAATGTTACATACTTTTGTTTTAAAGATTGAAGAGAAATAGCTATCTTAAGACACAAAATCTTAAGAACACAGTTTAAAAAATGTATTTTCATTGTACCATCATTTAAAAACAAATGTGAAACTATTTTAAGTCGACTTCTCAAATAAGATGTTCTTATCCACCCACATTAGCTTTTTTATGTCTTTTGAGTATACCACTGCGTATTTATTGCCAATGAATTTCAACACAGTTAAAAGATAAATTACCTGTTGTCAATAATCAGTACACTGGAGGGTGGAATGCCCAAGACATCACAGCTCTGCAAAAGTTCTTTTTTACGTGTCTCTCCTTGATTGTAGTAATTTCCTGAGGATAACAAATATATAATGGTAGTTTTCTTTGAAAGTGACTCTCTATTCATTTATTCTGTTCTTATTTTGTTCCCTGAAGGAATTAAGCTACTTGAAAAATTCATGGTTATGATAAATAGTTGGAGAAAACACAGCACTAAGATTACTCTGAGATATTCCTATAAAGATACCAGTAGCACAAACTTTAGAATTACCATTCAATTCTTTCCTAACATACAGTTATCACCTGTCTGTTTGCATTTTAGTCACCTATTACAGAGAGCATGATGCATATATCACCAAAAGTACTAGTATTAAAGTTAGACAATTTAGGGTTGATCCTTGTAAAACCACTAAAAAGCAGGATACCTGGGTACACTACTAATTTGAACTCTTTTATATTGAAATACTTGTTACATACTTATTTTAAAAAGAGTTAACTCCCTGAGTATTTTAGGAAAATGTGCAGGTATCATTCAGGAAATCATCCTCCTTAGAAGAGAATTTGTCAGCAACTCTAAAATATATTGTTTTCTTTATTTTCCTAATAATAGACTCTTTCTAAGAACAGTTCTGGTTAAGTGCAACTCCTCTATATCCTTACAAATAATATAAAGTTTTGGTACCACTTAAATTGTAGTTACATGTGTAAATGTCTAACTAATGTACCCAATTCAACTCTCTAATAGATAATTGCTTGTGTGATTTGTGCAAGTAACTTTTCTGATGCACCTGTTAAGTGTTATTAATGACCATCAGGCTTTCCTGAGGAATAGATAATAATACATAAAAACTCTCTTCTTAACTGCTTTATCTTTACCTTCTTCATTCTCTTCTTCCTTCTTTTCTTCCTGAATTACAATTTGATTTCATAGTCCAGATCAAATGACACTGCCTCTGGGAAACATTCTCCTATTTTCCCTGACAAATAATCAATTCCAGCATTCTAAGTAAAAACTTTTTTCCCCATGATTGGATTATTAATTCCTAAATGACTTTAAAAGGTGAAAGATTAATACGATCTGAAGAGAAACCAGAGTATATGTCACTGACTTTAAAAGTCATGGTCTCATTCAACTTTGTGTGGTCCTGATGTCCAGCACACTGTAAGCATTCACAATGATTAAACAGAGAGGTACCAATTATTGTCCCAGACAACTGAGAGAAAAACTTGTGAATCCTGTCAACTTAAAGGTTTTTCTCCAGTGCTAGTTTTGAACTGTTTGAACCTAGTCAGGAAAAGTCATTACATTGTATCCAAAAGAAGGATGAACCCTAAAAAGGGACTCCAGCTAATATATTTAATTTTGAATTGTTCTTATCACAAATCAAGGCCAGGCACGGTGGCTCGTGCTTGTAAGCTTCAGCCTATGAAGCGGCCGGGGCTAGGGATCAAGGTTTGAGTCCCGCCTGGGGCCCGTAGCAAGACCTAGTTCCAAAAAAATAGCTGGGTGTGGTGGCGTGCGCCTGTAATCCCAGCTACCTGGGAAGCTGAGGCTGGGGATTGCTTGAGTCCGTGGTACCCCGGGCAACGAGAGCCTGCGGTTCCACGGGCAAAAATAGCGAGACCTAGTCTCAAAAAAAAAAAAAAAAAAAAAAATCACAAATCATTACATTTTTTGTTTTCTCCATTCCCATACAATACCCTTTTCCAGTTCCCAAGTTATTTGATCTTTGGTGGCAAAGTCTAATATATTAGTAATATGATTCTTAAGTTCAGATGTTGTGCACATCAGACCTTTTATTGTTTAAGAAACTACTTAGAATTGAGTCTGACGTGCTCACAGAGCAGGTTTTTATTGCTTTGTGTTAGAATTAGGGATTTAGAAATTCAAAGTCAGAGATCATTATATGTTTATTAAGTTTGGTGAACATGTGGCACTTTACCAGAGTATCTGAAATCCCTCAGCAGCTCTTAACTGATATTCTAGAGCAATATCCAAATAAAGTGGGTGTATACTAGAATGTACAAGATAATCTGGTAGGATGAAGAAAAGCTTGACTTCTTTTATTGTTTTTTTATCTTGTTTTTAACCTGTTTGTCTTGTTTTTTTACTAAAGTCCACTTTGACTAATGTCTTTTAATGTACATATAACTTCAATGCTCTACCTACTTAATATAATTATGAATAAATACCTATTATGGAAGCATATGCACAAAAGTTTTTACAAATAGGCAAATATGACCAAAAAGTTTGGAGGTTATTTTTTCTAGAAATGGAATGTAGATTTATTTGTATTGAACTACATTGCATGTGTGTATACGTTCCTGTAAATTGCATGCTTAGTAAAGTCTTCTGTCTTCCAATAACTTATACTTGTCAGTAATAATTAGCAATCATAGTCACACCTAATAGAAATTAAAGTAATTTTGTAAAGACCCAAATTTACATACCACGAGTAAAGGAATACTTTAATTTTTAATTTTTGCGTTCTAAGTAGGTAAAGAATTTACATAATTAAAAATAGGTAGGAATAAAACATATATAACAAAAAGTCCCTCTCCTGTTCCTTTGATTGCCCAGATCTCTATTTTGGAAGCTCCAACTTACTAGAATTAAATTTATATTGTGTTTTGTTCTGAATATCTGGCCTTCTGCTAATTTCATGGCACTTGTGTTCTGAATACCCAGCCTCTGGCTGGGCTCCCAGCTACCTGGGAGGCTGAGGCTAGGGATTACTTGAGTCCGTGGGTTTGAGACTAGCCCGGGCAAGATAGTGAGACCTAGTCTCTTAAAAACAAACAAACAAAAAACCCAGTCTTCTACTAATTTCATGAATCTGAGGAAATTCCTCAGTTTCTGGAATACTAGCAAGGTTATTTCCTAAACATGATCAAGCTAATTCCAAAATGTAGGTGGTAGAAAAAAGGTGAACATTTTCTCAATGATAAAATAGGGTTTTGTTGTTCTGCACTGGTTAGGATCTATCCAGAAAAGCAGAATCTTTTTTTTTTTTTGAGACTAGGTCTATTTTTGCCCATGGAACCGCAGGCTCTCGTTGCCCGGGGTACCACAGACTCAAGCAATCTCCAGCCTCAGCTTCCCGGGTAGCTGGGATTACAGGTGCGTGCCACCACGCCCAGCTGTTTTTTGGAACTAGGTCTCGCTACGGGCCCCAGGAAGGACTCAAACCACGATCCCTAGCCCCGGCCGCTTCATAGGCTGAAGCTTACAGGCACGAACCACCGTGCCCGGCTGAAAGCAGAATCTTAATGAACTATTTACATCAGCAAAAATGGAATGCAAATTAGTTGATTCATAGTTAGGGGATGGTTTTAAGGTCTAACAGGGAATTGTGAGTTAATCAACCCAGAGATTAGAGAGGGTAAAAAGAAAGTATTAATCCTAGGTTGGAGAGATAAAAGGAGGCAGTGTTAGTTGACTCTAAAGGTCCTGTTTCCCCAAGGGAAGCTGGAACCAAGAGAGCTGGACCTTTTCCCATTAAAATGTATCCACATTGTGGTTTTGATTTGCATTTCCCTGATTGCTAGTAATGTTGAGCATTTTTTCATGTGCCTGTTGGTCATTTGTATTTCCTCTTTGGAGAAGTGTCT
Organism: Uropsilus gracilis; assembly: GCA_004024945.1. Classification (NCBI taxonomy): domain Eukaryota; kingdom Metazoa; phylum Chordata; class Mammalia; order Eulipotyphla; family Talpidae; genus Uropsilus; species Uropsilus gracilis. The sequence goes on from PVHY01003209.1 coordinate 59,604, forward strand.
TTTTAGTTCTTCTCTCCATTTTTCAACTGGGCTTCTTGCTTCATTTTTGTTGCGTGAGTTCTTTGTGTATCTTTGTTATCAGACCCTTCTCACTTGTATTGAGGGCAAAATTTTTTTGCCACTTGGTTGGGTTTCTTTTTGTTTTGTCTATTGTCTATTTTGCTGTACAGAAGCTTTTTAGTTTGATGTAGTTCCAGCGGTTTGTTTTCCTTCATTTTTTTGCCAGCTGTAGATACATCTAGAAATGGATTCCTGAAGAGTAATTTAAATCAAAACCATAATGAAATACCACCTAACACCATTAAGAATGGCCCACATCAAAAAAATGGGCAACAAGTGCTGGTGTGGATGTGGAGAGAAAGGAACACTCTTACATTGCTGGTGGGAATATAAACTGGTCTAGCCACTATAGAAAGCTGTGTGGAGAACCCTCAAACTAATGAAAATGGAACTACCATTTGACCCAGCAATCACTCTACTGGGAATCTACCCAAAGGAGACCTCAATACTTATACAAAGGGACACTTGTACTCGGATGTTTATTGCAGCACTATTTATAATTCCAAGGACATGGAAACAACCCATATGTCTCAAAACAGACAAATGGATGAAAAAGATGTGTATATATACAACGGAATATTACTCATCAATTAAAAATGACAAATTGGATGAATTTGAGATAACATGGATGTACCTAGAAGAAATCATAATAGCAGAAACAAGTCAGAAAGAAAAAGACAGAAACCAAATGGTTTCACTAATATATGGAATATAGGAAAAACAAACAAAAGGCCAGGAGGAAAAGTCAAAACAAGCCAACAACCAAACTAAAGTACACAACTGAGTGTGGGGGAATGGGTGGGAATGGTTAGGGAGGGGAAGTGGTAGGTGAATCCCAGGGAATACAAAGATGTGAAATATATATAAATAAATAATTTAAAATTAAAAATAACAACAGAACCCAGAAGGAGAAACCATGGTTTAAAAATGAAGCCAGAATACAAAACCAAACAAAGGATTTGAATAGACATTTCTCCAATGATAAACAAATGGCCAATAATTGCATGAATGTGATACTTAATATGGTTAGTCATTACGGAAATGCAAATCAAAACCACAATGAGATATTATTTCATGCCCACTAGAATGGCTACAGGAAGAAAACCAAAAGGTGAAATAAAACAAAAATGGAAAATTATAAGAGTAGATGAAGATGTGGAGAAACTAGAACCTTTTCGTACTGTTGGTGAGAAGAAAAAAATGGTGCAGCTGCTGTGGAAAACAGTTTAATGATTTTTCAAAAATATAAACATAGAATTATCATATAATTTAATAATTACAGATCCAACAATTTAAAATAGGGACTCAAGTAGTTATTTGTATATCCATTTTCATAGTAGTAGGAAAAAGAAACACAACAATCCACATGTCTATAAACAGGTAAATGGATCAATAATGTGGGATATCTATATAATTCTGATAATGCCACAGTATGGATGCACTCTGAAAACATTATGCTAAGTGAAATAAGTCAGACATCAAAGGACAATTATTGTCAGATTCTACTTATATCAAGTAGAACAGGCAAGTACATAAAAAGTAGAATACTGGCTGTTAGGAGTTGGGGGGAGGAAGAATAGTTCCCCACTATTGTTTAACAGGTATGTTTTTTTCATGGGATAATGAAAAAGTTCTAGAAAGTGGTAATGGTCACACAGTACTGTGAATATACTTAATGCCACTCACTGAAATGAATGCATAAAAAAAGGCACCTTGGGCAATGTGAGCCTGCGGTTCCACAGGCAAAAATAGCGAGACTTAAGTCTCAAAAAAAAAGAACAAAAAATCAAAAATACAAAAATGGCTAAAATGGTAAAATATGCTATATATATTTTACCACAATGAAAAACATAAAAAAATTAATTTATATGGAATAAGACATTTTCAATTACGAGTTATTGTAAAATAGATATTATCTTTAAAATTAGTAAAATGCAGCCAGCAATGAGAAGACACTGATACATCTCAAATGAGCATGGTCAGGCTGCCCAATGCAAATCTAAGACTGCAAACCTACAAGCATGGTATGCTGAGTCCCAGGAAAACAGTCCCTCACCCAGCAAAAGGACACTGCCACAGAAAAGGAAGAGACCAATGGATTCAACATAAATCCACAAACATTAAGGAGAGAAGAGTCTGAGTGAATGGAAGGGATGGGGTGGGGGTGTGTGTGTGAAAGGGAAGGCATTCCAGCAACTTATGTAGGAAATTAAACTTATGTAAGAAATTAAAAGCAACTTATGTAAGAAATTAAAAGAATGAATAAAATCTTAAAATTAAAAAAGAAAAAAGTAAAATGGTTTTAGGTGATTAAAATTAAAACAAAAAAATTATAAACTACTGAGCATGCATACATCAGCCAACACCAAGAAACACAGTCATGTTATTATCAACCAACATACTCATATTTATAAAGCTGTATTTTTTTTATTTTCAAAAGGAGAGTATTCATATTGACTTTTACTAGTGGAAATAGTTTTTATTAGTTTCTATAATCCTGAGTGATTGTCATCAATGAAGCCAAAAAGATGGGAAACTCTTTTTCTGAATATGATAGTATATTTGTATCAGATGAAATATGGTCTGCATGAGAACAGAATCCAATTCATTGCCATGAGTGGTTATAATAAATATTTTCAATACTGAACTCTTCAAAAATACATACTTTGTTGATTTTTCCCATTCTATATTTTTATTGGATTAGCCCTACTGCATTTTCTAATTTCCACACTTACCCCTTTCCTTTTTTGACTGTTCATTGGCAATCTGTCCATTGGCAATCTTGTCTCTAAGGATTTTTTTCTTAGATCTCAGACATGACCTGACCTCTTCCGTAATGTTTACAACTATTTATTTGAAAGCTTTCATAGTTTAAGCAACTTTTCCATCTTTATACTTAAAACTCTCACTAAAAGCATAAAAAGTTCTAAAAAGTGTATAATATTCCTTTAATTAGGTATATACTCAGCAAGATAAACTTTTTTTCATTTTATATAATTCTGCTTTAGGGATTATATGTTTGAATGTCTACAAAAGTATGTTTTCACACCATGCTCATCAGCAAAGCCTCAATAATCACCCACCATGTTTCTTATGCTCTCTATCCACCACATGCATAACCTTCCTTATTATCAGTTTCCACAGCTGAGTGGTATATTTGCTATAACTGATGAACCTACATTGACACCCAAACCCACATAATCACTCAAGTTCATAGTTTACATTAGAGCTCACTCATGAGTTACATTTTATGATTTTAGATAAATGTATAATGACACATATCCATCATTATGAAAGCATAGATTTTTCACTACCCTAAAAATTCTGTGCATCTCCCTTCCCCCTAATTCTTGGGAACCACTGATTTTTAAAATTATCTCCAGTTTTGTCTTTTCCAGAATTTCATATATCTGGAGTCATATAATATGTAGTCTTTCTGATTGGCTCCTTTTGTTTAGAAATAACCACCTAAGTCTCTTCCAGTCTTTCTGTGACTTGACAGCTAACTTTTTTTAAAAGCAGTGAATATTAATTTCACTATATGGATGTAGTTTATCCATTCACCTAGTGAAGGACAATTTGGATGGCTCCAAGTTTTGGCAATTATGAATACAGTTTCTGTGAACATCTTTTCCTGACAGCATTTCAACTCCTTTAGGTAAACATCAAGGAATGTGATCCTTGGATGGTATGGAAAGAGTATGTTTAGTTTTGCAAGAAACTGGTAAACTAATTGCCTTCCAAAATGGTTGTACCATTTTACATTCCTACCATCAACGGATGAAGTGTCTGTTTTTCCACATCTTTACCATCATCTGGTTTTCTCAGTGTTCTGGATTTTGGCCATCCTAATAGTTGTGCAGTACACATAAATCTTTAACATTAGTATTTGCTAAATGCATGAAAAATTAAGACAAAAAGAAAATAAAATTGTATAAAATGTAATTTCTTTGAAAAGTCTGTCTAGAAAAAGAACTGGACACAATCAAATGGTAAAAGAGGTCATGGGCATTATTAAACCAATTTTATTGAGGAATAATTTTACAAACCATAAGATTCACCCACTGTATGTGTACAGTTCAATCACTTCATTTATACAATTGTGCAAATCATAATCCAGATTCATAGTCAGTTTTTGTTTGGGCATTTAATCCTTTCTGTATTTTTCTGAATTATTTGAAAAGCTCCTTTAATGAAAAATTTGGGGATTTAAACCGCAAACCTACCTAAAAAATTACTTTCCAGTCTAATGATCTGAAGCTACCTCTTCAAATTGACATATGCCTCTTTCTGGCATAAAACGGATTTTTAAATCCACTAGGAAGTCCTTTGCTACAATCAGAAGTAAAACATTTAAAGATTTGACCAGATACAGTGTAACAGAATCCGTTCCTTGTCAATAGCAAGATCGTTATTCTTGATCCTTCCGCAAAGACAAAGGTTCCTATAATAATACATTTGCAATTCTCAATGCATATGTTAGGTAACTGAATGTAGCTAGATGCGAGTTCTCTAGTGCTCCTCTGTCCTGCTATCAGAGTTGAGTACGACAGCTACGACCTCGCACTCCCTTGCCCCAACTCACCTGGTAAGCTAGCTGCTACTGTCCACCAGCTTGGGACCACCGATTCTCTGTGAAGTGCCCAGAGAAAGGTCCGGTTCCTACAACAGAGAACCCTTACAGAAGAAATAGACCGAGAGAGGTTAATACCTAAATCCCCTTTAGAGCCCCGGCTTCTGAGGTCCCGCCTACAGCCTCCTACCTGCAGAGAAACAGAGTAGAGACATCCGGTGCCTCAGGCGGGCCAGACCTAAGACAGTGGGAGCAAAGAACATGGCTTCATCGTCCGGGTGCGCGATCACCAGGAGGGTACGGCTTCCGCCTCCCAGTAGGCCAGCCTGCTCTTGACTCTTCATTCGTTCCGGGGAGTTCCAAATGCAGAGGCAGCCCCATGCCAGGATTAAGGCGACCACCAGACACAGAATCCCCACCACCTCCATGCTCCAGTAGCATCGCGACTGCGCACGGGGGAAGGCTGTCTCTGACCCCGACTCCGGCGGGAAAACCGCACTCGGGAAATTGCGTTCCGAGTGTCAGTCGACCTGCTGCAGCAATGGCTTGAGGCACCAGCGTCGAGTTCGCGTGCTAGCTTTACACACCGCCTCCCATCACGTCTTTAAGGAATTCTTTTCACTCTAGGCAGGATTTAAGGAGTCTAGTCCTGTTCGATTTCAGAGCTGAACAGTTCCCTATCCTTGCCCTAGCTAACAGCACCACGGGTTGAAAGGGAAGCCCGTAAATACAGCCCCTCACATCTTCGAGTTCTTCTCTCCTAGCTTCATCGTCTTATTTCTCAACTTTTAAAGCTGGGACTTCCTCGCGATTAGACCATCCCCTATCAGGAAGACGAACCGATTTTGTTTCTCCGTCTTAATTTTGGGATGTGGGATGGTGGCTCTCTAGACGTCCGCGGTTACAAAGAACCGTGACATCTTGTCACTTGTTCAAGAGGAAGGCTAAGACGTGCACAGCAACTCGCCAGGGCCACAGGCTCCTCGGCCGAGTGACTTTAGATAAAGGGCCGACACCACGGACACATGGCCTCGCCCGGCACGTCAGTGAAGTCTCGGTGCGAACTACAGCTGAAGCCTGAGGAGCTTCTCGGGCAGGTAGACGAGCACGTCTCTGGCCCCCGCACGCGGGGACTCTTTGCCCTTCCCGCAGTCCCGCACCTCCAAAGGCCGTCACGGTACCGCCGCGGGTCGCAGGGCCAGAGCCTAGCTTTATCCCATTTTCTTTCCCACGCCCGGTGGAAGACCCCGAGCGCACGGGAACCGGTGGGCGCCTCAGCCCGGGTGCGCGATGGCAGCGCGCAGGGTCCAGCGGGGCACGGCGCTGCCCGGGTCCGACCGCAGCCGAGGGGACCGCCGCCGTCAGGCCGAGAGATGTGCGGGGACCAGGCGCCGGGCAACCCAAGCAGCTCGGCCAAGGTAGGAGCTGCGCTCGGCCAGCTGAGGGAGTCGGTCTCCTAAGCCTCCGGAAGGAGGAGGAGCCGGCACCGGAGCCGCCTCAGCCGCGGCCGCCGGGGCTGAGGGGGAGGGAGAGGGGTTGAGTCAAGATGGCGGCCAAGGTGGCGAAGCAGCAGCAGCGGCGGCAGCGGCTGCTGGAGTGAGCTCCCGGCTCGCCGCGCCGAGCGAGGTCCCGGGGTAGGACGCGCGCCAGGGCCGCGTCCTGCTCCTCAGACCAGGGGGGCGCGCCGCCTCTCACGCTCCGCCAGCTCCCGGTGAGTAGGCCCGGGCGCCCGCTGCCCCGGCCTCCTGGCCCCCGCTCGCCCCGGGGCTTCCGAGGGCTCCTCAGGCACTGGCTGCGGGAGCGGCTTCCCGACCGTGCGAGGGGCGTCGCGGGCCCGGCTGGTCGCGACCCGCTCCAGCCACCCGGCCTGTTGCCCTCAGCCGCCTAGGGGTGAGTGGGGTGCGGCGGGGAGCTTGGGCTGGGCTAGTGGAGGAGGCTTATGGAGTTTGGAGGAAGAATGGGCTGAGGCCGGGCCGTAGCCGGCTGTGAGCTGTCCTGAGGGGAGAGGGTGTGCGGGGCCGGCGGGCCGACTGAGGAGATGGCTAGCGCCCGGGACACCGGGTGGGGCCGGCGCAGGTGGCGGGCCTGGGCTCACTGTGAGGTGGAGCAGTCACCGTTTGGGGAGTGTGGATGGGGTTCGGGAGGGTGACAGCGATGGGTCAGTGCGTGAAGAGCAAACTCGCTTACCTTTCTACCCAAAACACTTCGGGGTGTAATGGCGAAGGGTGGGTAGCGGTGGAAATAACAAGGATCGGAGCCGTGTACCTTCTGCAGTTGATTACTGGTGTTTTCGTGTGCGAAGTCAATGAATGCACCTCTTTTGAGGGGAAGAGGGAAAGAAACTGTAATTGAGGAATCAGTCACAGTGGAGGAGAGACTGATTTCTTCAAATTAAGTGGATGCGTATCATCATGTGGAAGGGAATAAGTGGTATTTATGAAAAGCGTTTACTCAGGAAGTGTCATTTTTCTTTTCTTATAATGCATGCCACAGTGCCGCTTCAACAGAGTCAACCTTGGAGGGTAGTGGTAGAAGTAACCCTAATCTTTGGGATTAGTATATTCACCTGCATTAGATTTGCTTCCCTAATTATCTATCTATCTATCTATCTATCTATCTATCTATCTATCTATCTATCTATCTATCTATCTATCTATCTATCTATCTATCTATCTATCTATCTATCTATCTATCTGTCTCTCTATCTCTCTATCATCTATCATCTTTATCTCTCTATGTACAAATGTTTACATTCTTTACGCGCACCCTGGTGAGGCAATGATGGGAGACAGAACATGACAGTGTGCAAAGAGTGTGCAAAGAGCAGCAGGCCCGGGGTTTTTAAAATGCCTTCAAATATTCATTCGTTCAACATATCTTGATCATTAGCTGCTGCTGTGTTGGGATTGCCTCTTGGATACTGAAGAGTTGATGCCGTTATTTAATTTCTAGTAGTTTTTGGAAAATGTTTTGATGTCTCCTTTCATAAAGATATTTATTAGATGAACCAACTTTCATGAACTAAGAAGCGGACCAACTTAAGAATCTGATTTAGACAAGGGTAAAAATTACAAAAGAACCGCAAGTTGTTGTAGAAATATTGTATCTTATGTTTCCATTATGTTAAAATCCAATGGAAGTTTAATATTTATAGTACACAGTTGCCATGTCTTGCTTTAAGCACACCTGTTCTTGAAAATCAAGGTTAACACACATATATATGACTAATATTCACATACATGCATAAGAATGTGATTACTTGTAATACTAATACTCTTTCCTTTTAGGAAAGTCTTACCATATGTTGAACTGCTCCCCTGGAGAAAAGATAATATAGAGAGATCTGATTTTTCCTTTAACTGTTTGACACTTTGGAACATGATCAACCTTATTGTGTTTCAGTTTCCTCAGTTATGATAGTAGGAAAACCCCTGTTCTGGGCTTGGCTGTTATAAGCCTAAGAGTTAATAATTGCTATGGAATTGCTTTAAGCAGGTTGAAAGGGCTAAATTTCTGTGACGTAGTAACAGCTCCTGTGCTTCTGAAACATCTCTCAGGACATCTACACTTTCTGCCCTGTATTTAGTTATATTTATATTCCTGTTATCTCCTGTTGAGGACAGGATAGGTCCTTCTCTGATTTTATCTTTAAGGCACTGTGTAGGATTTTATTTTCTGCATGGGATATTGACACTGCAAATGTTTGTTGAATAAATAAATACAGGATACTAATTAGAAATATGAATTCATGTTACAACTTATTAGAATACACCTGTTATCTGCTTTGGCATATCTATATAGCTATGATTCTCTCCATGACCTCTGGAGGAATAGATGTTTTTAACTGGGTGTCTTGTTATCTACAGTAAATCATACAGTAAAACTTTAGTTGGCCTACTCAAATTATTTTTTAAAACAGCATAAAATGCTTGAAGTTAACTTGTGTGTGTTTTAAATTTAAATGAGTAAGTTTGGTTCACAAGGCTAGGGAATTTAGATTATCAGGTTTTATAAAGCATGGGTTTGAGGCTTTTTTAAGCTTATTTTTTTTTTTAACTTGTGAACTGATAAGATTTTCTTGCCATTGCTGTTTGCAGTAGAAAGTAAAGGCCTTTGAATAGTCCAGGGGATTTTTTTGTAGGTAAATGTCAAGCTGTAACTCATTTGTTTTGTGTGTAGTGTGTGTGTGTGGTCATTTAATTTTAATTATATTTTTTGATCCAAACTGCAATTTTAGATTCTTATGCTTGGGATAATAGAGGTCTCACATTTATTTATTTCCATCTGGCCTTCTACTTGGTACTGAATTTTACTAGAATACAATTCCAAAAAAGCAACAAAGGTTGGCCAGAATGTATTATCTGTAGACTTGTTAATTAGAAATTCATGCATTTAATTCATTCACTGTTGAATCAGTGTCAGCTACCATTATTTTCAGGGCCTGTTACTAAAGGCTTTGAAGGTATAAAGTTGGGTAAAGTTGGGTGAACGATTCTATCTATAGATACCCTGCTATTTTGTCCTTTTCAGATTTGAGGATGCAAAAAGTACATTTACATGGATTGTTAAGAAAGCCTTTTGTTTCTTTTCTGTCAGGATTTAGGAGTATTGAAAAGCTTCTGTCATGTAGCAATAATTATATGTAGAGCATCTGTTTTTTATTTTGGTATTCTTGTGGTGATGGTTTTTCTTGAACATTTTTACTGTTCTACCATTTTTTCTACAGAAGAAGCTTGTATGGTGAAATATTACTTGAGTAGTTTTCAGATACAATTTTTTTTGAGGGGGTCTTTTTTGCATTTAAAAGAATGAACATATAACATCCTGTGAATGTTTCTGTGAAGAACATTCTTATTCTTCAATGTGTATTGCTGTTACTTTAAAGTGATCTCAAAAACATCTGCATTGATTAAGATAAAAGTTATTATAGCATTTTAGGATGTCTAGTCTTGTTTGTTTTACTGGTGAATAAACTGAGGGTTACAGGAGTGAAAGTGATCTGCCCAAATTGTTGTAATTGGGTAGTAGCAGAATCCAATTTTTTGACTTCCAAACTAATAGTCATTCCACTATACTCTATCTGCAGCATGGGCTGTTTCAATATGATGATTGACAATTACTTAAGGCAAAAAGTTGATGGGAAATGGAAGATCACTTATTCAACCTAGGTTTTGAATTTAAGATCAGCTATGCTTCTTAACATTAAATTTCTGCAATGGAAGTATAGTTTGAAAAATATTAATATTGATCTACATCAGTAATACAGTCACTGGAAATTATTTAAACTGCTTGACATTTTTCTGTTTTGTACTGATGATTTTCTAGGTTCCTTAACTTTAATGTGCTATGATGAACATCTTAAAACTGTCAGAGGTTATATGGCTCTAGTGACATTTATAGGATATAAGTATTTCAAGTCATGGAAACTATATTATACCAGTGGTTAGGTGCCGCTGATACCCAAACAGGTTAAAGTATTTTACAAATTAGTTTTTGCTAACATCACCTTCAAACTTTTGGAATTTTAAAAAATTTAAGATGCATCAGTTATATAAAAGCTTAGATAAATAGCAGGATGATAAACTGTATTTTGAATGCTAGGTTTACATGCCATGATGAAATTTATTTTGAAGGAAAAGGCATATTCTTTTTAAACTGATGTATCTTCACATGAATACTGGAGCATGGCATATTTATTCCATTTGGGCAGTTAAATAATGTGTTGCATAACAACGTGTTGCATTAAGAACGGTTGTTTTCTCCTTCACAGTGCTATTTTCTGGAATATGCCTTCTCTGCCTTACTCTTTCAAACTGTACCTGTATTTTGAGGATTTGATCACATATTTCTTCCTATATTTTGAGGAAGAAATCTACCTATATTTTGAGGGTTTGATCACATATTTCTTCCAGGAAGTCTCCCTTCTACTCTTTCCTCCAAAAAATGTGTATATTTCATTCTGGAAATTCACAGTGCTTTACTTACGCTTCCATGAAAACACCATAGTTATTTATATTCATGCCCCTTTAGTCTCTACTGTTCCATAAACCCATTGTAGGCCTGTATCTCAGTTATTTTTTGATCCTTCTCCTGCCCCCACTCTTAGAATAATGCTCCTTGCCCAGGAAGCATGTAGCAGATAGTTTGTTGAATGCATGAAAAGAGCCAAGCAACTAGAGTTGTTTGGTGCTGTTGTAAAAGCTGTCAGATACATATGTGGGCACTTAATGCTGAATAGTTTTTGGAAATTCAAAAAGCAAGTAGAAATTCACCAATGTCACTGAGATAAAATGTCTTCAATTGGTGAATTATCATTTCTTTAAAAGATATATCAGTTTATGGGACTTGGGGGAGAAAGAGAGGGTAAATAAGAGATTGATTCATTTCAGAGTATTTGTATTTCCAAATGATACTAGAATTACTAGGAAAAATTGTGAATTAGGTATTTAGAATAGTTGGTTGGTAGAGGACTATTACAGAACCCCCTTGGCATATGTACTGACTAGTTTCATATAAAAATTAAGTCTTTACATTAGTTAGAAGCAAAGGAAAACTCAAGACTACCAAAATATTTTGACCCCCCTCTCCCCCAGACTTGAGGAATGAAATAGGGATTGGGATCTTCTGTCTCTGTGTCTACCTCAAAGTTGATTTTTTTTTTTTTAAGAAAATTTGACTCTTAGATTTGACAGACACCTTTGTGGTTACAGATCTTCTTTACCCACATACTTTTATATTTAACTGACATTTTTGCTGTCATACAAAATTTAGAGTCAGAGTAATCTGTTTTAGGCACTTCATTTCCCTTGGCAATAGCATATAGATTTGTGTAATTTTGAAATCATGATGCTAGTGTCTTTGAACGCCTATTCAGAGATGTTTGTATTGCTTTTGATTAAGTTCTTTAATTCAGTTCTGAGTTATAATGACTTTTATGTATTTGGAATGAAACCAAAACTTGTGCTTTCCAGGGGTTGTAGTCTAAAATATACACAGTGTAGAGAATCTGTAGTCCATTAAATCTGTGTGTGTGTGTGTGTGTGTGTTTTGATGTATATTGTATGTGCTTTTTGGGGAAGGGAGGAAAAATGAGAGGTGGGAAAATTACTTTGTATTTACACAATATCATTTTAATTGAAGAAGTATATATTTAAGATCTTATCTTTATTATAAATAGTGCATTATTTTATAGAAATGTATGAGGAAATTGAAAGCACCAGATATATGCTACATGTTTGTTGCATGTTCTTTCGTATTTTTTTCTGTGCATGATAGTACGGTATGGTAATATGTTGTTCCTTGATATACTACTGTTCCATGTTCATATATTTAGAATTACTTCTGTCATTAGCAGAAGTAATGTAATATTCCACTACCTGAAAATACCATAACTTATATGAACATTTTATGGCTACTAGTGTTTTGTCAAATAACAAAAATGTAGTGAATTGTTTGTGTGTATTTATTTTATGTACTCATGTAAGTAGTTTTGTAGTCTGGATTCCTAAAGTGGAGTTGGTGTCATGTGATTAATATAGATTTAGGTAGATATTGAGACAAGTTGGTGGGTATGCCCTATACCCTGGCCAGCATTGGATATTTGACGATTTCAGAAGTAGAAAGTAATTCTTTTTCTTTCATTTCCTTTTCCTTTTTTTTTTTTTTTTTTTGAGGCTAGGTTTTGCTATCTTATCTGGGGTAGTCCCAATCCCTGGCTCAACGGATCCCAACCTCAGTCTCCCGGCTATATATAGCTGGAATTACAGGCGCCTGCCACCTTGCCTAGCTGCTTTTTCAAGACCAGATCTTGCTATGTTGCCCCGGGTAGTCTCAAACCTAAGAACTCGAGCAATCCCTGGCCTCTTGCCTCCCAGCACTTGGATTACAGGAGCTTGCCACCACAGCCAGCAGTAGAAAGTAATTCTAACTGACATTTTATCAGTCACTGTTAAGCAATTTTTAATGAGGGAGTCGTACTTCTTTTATGACTTGCCTGCTTCCATTCTTTAGAATATTTTTTGACAGGGATTATTGATTTTTCCAGATGGATTTGAAGAGCTTTTTACATACAAGGATAGTCACTTCATGCATGAACCCTCCGAAGCACCCCCCTCTGCCCCCACCAGCCACATATTCATTGGTTCTGTTATATTGTCAGATATATCTGTCCAAGTATTGTGCTGGCTGTGTGACCTTGGACACAATAACTTACCTTTAAGTAAGTTACCTTTAAGTAACTTAACTTACCTTTAAGTAAGTTTACTTTCCTTATTTATAGAATAGGGACAATGTAAATAACACTTAGCACAGTGTCTAGAACATAGTAAATATTCATTAGATGTTAACTGTCTTTGTTATTAGTTTATATATGGCTTTGGGTTTCATGCTCTACTCTTAGAAAGACCTTCTTTAGTCCAAAATTTAAAATATTTACCCATTTGTTAAACTGAAAAAGCAGTAAGGAATATTTAGTATGTTATTACTTGTTTTGAAGAGGAAAAAATAAAGTGCACATAATTTTTATATATCAGGATATTTCTGAAACTAGTAACATTGGTTGTTGTGGAGAAAACTGAGTAACTGATGTACAGGGGAGAAAAACTATACTTTTTTTATTTTTAAAAACAAAGTAGTTCCCAGATTTTAGTTTAATATTTTATGACTTCTCTTTCCATTATTAAATGCATTTTTTAATCTACCAGGAATTTATTTCTAGTATAGGAAGTAGGAGGTATATTTTGAAGTGAGAGAATATTTTGGGGTGATATATGTCTATTTTTCTCCTCAAATAGCTATTTGTGTCACCCCATTTAGTGAATAATCCACTTCCCCCCAACCCCCGATTATACTTGCAATTTTTTGCAATTACTAAATATGTTGGAACTATTCCTAATCTGTCAGGTTCTGTTATATTATTTGATCTCTCTTATTGTTTTACAGTTTTAATATGGATTAATCACTTGTTAATCACTTGTTCATTACTCTATTTTATTTTATTTTTTGAATGACAGTTCTCACGTTTCCATTGAACTTTAGAATCATTCTGTGAAGTTTAAGAAATCTTGCTGCAGTTTTTATTTTGTTCTATTGACTATTGATTGGAATGTTGAATGTATAGGTTAATTATGGGAAACAATAACTTTATGTACTCTGTAGCCTTTTGTTCAAACAGACGTTTATATTTCTCAGTCGATTTTCAAAGTTTTCTTCGAATAAGTTTTGCAGATTTCTTATTTTTTTTGTTCAGTGAATATGGTTGATAATCAAATAGGGCATTTACATACTATTGGGAAAAGACTGAGTTAAGTAAAACAGACTAATTCATTTCAATTGATAATTCTATAAAGGAGCAAAATGGGTGGTGTGATTGAGGGATAGTGGGAGCATTACCTTATAGGTGGTTGGGATAGGTTTTTCTGAGGAGATGACAATTGAACTTAGACTATGTAGGAGCCAGCCACAGGCATGAGCCAAGAGCATTTCAGGTAGAGAGTAAGGACACGGGAGTCCAGAAGGGTTTGGTGTCTGGGTGAAGGCACTGGAGGCAAGTTCTTGTTGCTGGGGCTTAATGAGGAAGCAGGAGGAATCGGAAGTTAGGTTCTGTGGATAAGTAGGTGAAGTAGGAGGGATTTTATTTGGAGTGCTTGGTAGTCCCTGAGTAAGAATGGCATGTTCCGATTTCTGATTTAAAAAGAACATTTAGTTTTTTGAATGGCGAAAGTATGGAACTGAGGAAATCAGTTAGGAGTTCCTTAAAGCAAGAGATGAAGAGGATAGTAGTGGTGATAGAGAAGCAAGAATTGGAGGTGGAAGATGGGGAAGGAAGACCAGTACTGGCTGTTGGAGTGTGTGTTATTGAGCTAAGCACTGCTAGGTGGTGGGGAGGCCATGTGACTAAAACAGATAAACCCTCTCCTTACCAGGTCTGGTGCTTTCATTTGTAAATGAAACCCCCACCCTACTCCCCAATTTATTTTGGTGTACACCTTTGAAATAGTCTATTCATTAGCTTGTTTTTATTTTGCTTCATAACCTTTAACAGTCTGTTAGTGGGTCAAAGGGGAGGCAGTAGAACATGATCTTTAAGATCTGAGTTAAAAAAAAAATTACCTTGGTGAGGTTACTTAGCCTCTCTGAAGCCTTAATTAAGAATAATAATGGAACTAGTGTTTTAGGTGAGCTCATGCCATCAAGCTCTTACTATGCTGTGGAGTACATAGCAAGAACTCAATAAATGGTAACTTTTTATTATTCTCCTTAGGTGCTGTCATATCTGTTAATTCTGGCCAATCACCTAAAGTTAAAAATTTCTTAATCTCAATACACTTCTTTTTTGAGTGTTAGTGGAAAAGAGAACTAACACATAGTTCATTTTGGTTTTGAAATATATTCTTATAGTGGAAGGGGTGAATATTGCTCAATTCAAAGAATTAGTTCATTATAGTGCAAGTTTACCATGAAGTTCTCAGTTGCATTGTTATCTAGTACTGCTCTCTTGGGAAATTTCTACTTTCTTCATGTAGAAATAAATAAAACAGTATCTTTTTAAATTGAAGAATTATTTACTGAATAATTAAGTAATTATGCCCTTACTAATGTTTTTCTTTCAATATTTACTTTATTGGTAGTATCATTTAATCAACTTTTTTTGTTAAATGTGCGTTCACTGACCATTGACCTTCTAAGTAGGAGGTCATACTGTCAAATGAGGTTACAAGTGAAGTGCTCTATGAATGGTATTCCCCCCATTGTAGCTTTTTTTTAAGAATGCTGACTCAAACAATCCCCAACCTCAGCTTCCCAGGTATCTGTGATTACAGGCGCGCGCCACCATGCCCAGTTATTTTTTGGGGACTAGGTCTTTCTGTGTTGCCCCAGGAAGCGGACTCGAACCGTGATCCCCAGACCCAGCTGCGACTCTATAAACTGTTGCTTACAGGCACATACCACCATGCCCGGCTTGAAGAATGCTGTAGTTTTTTTTATAGCTGAAAATTTATCCTAGTTTAGGACTGCTCTAATTTTGGACAGATTACAAAATTCCCTTAGATGATTTCTGGTCTCCTCTCCTAGAAAGCTGTACTTTAAGGTAGACTCAGAAGAGTGACTATTTTTAAATTACTGTCAATCTGGAGAGTCTTAGGTGGTTGACATACCCTTACGGGTGGTTCTTCTTAGCCTCTCTTAGCCTAGCATACTTTTGGAATTGGAGTAAAGCCCAGCTGCTTTGTGAGAAGTAGTATGACCTGTTTTGCCTCAGTTTAAAAATGAATATTTCAGTATCTGCAATGGCATAGGCCATTTCACACTTCCACACCATCAGTTTTCATTATTAGATCATTTTAAAAAGAAAATTGAATTGTGTGTTTTGTAGGGTCCTTTACCTTGCTCTGTTGAAATGTGGGCTTACATCTCTACTGTGACCCTTGGTGGGGTGTTTCTTGCCCATCTGAAGAGACATCTGCAGTCCCACCACAGTGAAGTATATTTTTAGCTTTTTTCCCCCAAGATAACTTAGGCCATCTTGAAACCCTATTCAAGTACATTTTGGTTCTGCAGAGATTGTAGTCCAAAAACCAGGAGTTCTTGGTGAGAGGTAATTGGATTGGGGGGAGGTTGGGGGAATTGTATTGAACTTTTGTTACTGCATACATTTCCTGAGTGGATGCACACCTTTATTACTTTAATATTGGAATATTCAAACAGGTATTTAAATAGACCGATTTCATTTCATTTTAATTTTACTATATTTTCTTGCTGATTTTACTATATTTTATTTAATTTTACGTTATATTTGTGAAATATAGGAGTGTAGTTTTGGTTTTACATGTAAAATTTAGATAAAATGTGCTCTTTTTACTTATAGCAATTACACCTTGTTTATTATGTTCCCTTCCTAAAGTAGAATTATTTGTGTTTGTGATATGAAGGGGTTGCTCATAAAACCTTGATCTGGTTTCTTAGACATTTCACAGAATTTTTACATTCATGAGTGAAAATATGTTACTAACCCTGAGTTGATGAATTTTAATGCTAAAAGTTGAACTTAAATTTTGAAATTGTTACATAAGTATTCTCTTCTCCTTCAAACTTTATGTCCATCTGAGTTCTTCACTTCTTTTCAAGATTAAAGTGTTATTTGGAGATAGCATGATGAACCTAGATTGAAGTGAGGATGGAAGGCAAGATTCTAGGGAAGAGAGACTGAAAAAATATATTTTAGACCCTCCATTCACACTGAATCAGAATATTCCTCCTTTATATTTTTTTTATGCATTTGGCTTCCATGTAAAATATTTGAGGAAAGAGCATACTGTTTAAAAAGCAAAAAGGTCTGAACTCTACAGTTGTCTCATGGATATTTTGAAGGAGGTCAAGTAGTCTCCAAAAACAGTTGTGGTGTATAACCATAACTTTGGCTAATAAAGTTGTATATCAGTGAGGTCTGAGCTTTGATTGTGGTGATATGTGAGGTTTAAGTATGGTAGCACTTGTAAATTAACCTATTTTTTGGAGATAATTCAGGTTAAACCACCAAAATCACACTATAAAGGATCAAAAACAAATAATTATCGGAAAAAGGGTATATGGACAAATCATTTAATTCATATTTGAATGACATTGAATGCAGGCGTTGAACTCAGGAGTTGTCATTGCAAATGTTAAAATGACAACATAGTTATCATTTTGACAACATAGTTACATTATGATAACATATGTATCATAGTTACATAGTACAAAATAGATTTCTCATCAGGTAGGTCACTGTTGGAAAAATTTGAATGACTGTGAGCTAATAACTTTCCTATTGCCGCTGCATTCCATTTATAAGTTAATTTACTTTAGGATGTCCGAATTGACAGAAGAGTTCAGAAATTGGTCACATACACATTTCTTAGGGGTGCAGATCAAAATTACATGGAAATTTGTAATAAGATATTCATGAGCATTCATTCATACAGTGAAATATTCTACAGTAAAAGAATGATCAAGATCTTTATGAGCTAATGAGAAAGATTATATATATTGCTAGCTGGTGTGGTGGTATGTGCCTGTAATCCAAGCACTGGGAGGCAAGAGGCCAGGGATTGCTTGAGTTCGCAGGTTCGAGACTACCCCAGGCAACATAGCAAGACCTGGTCTTGAAAAAGCAGGTGGGTGTGGTGGCGGGTGCCTGTAATACCAGCTACCTGGGAGGCTGAGGTTGGGGATTGCTTGAGCCAGCGGCGGTCAGCGGGGTCAGGACTATCTGGGGCAAGGTATCGAGACTAGTCTCAAAAAAAAAGATATTGTTAAAGAAAACCAATAGATAAAAAAATAGTATGCTGCCATTTATACAGAGGGAAGAGTGTGTGTTCTGGAAGGGTAACAGGGTTTCAGCAGCTGGGGCACAAGGGTGAGAAAAGTCCTTGTACACTGTGGTACTTTTTAAAACTCTTAAATGTAGCACTTGTTTCTAAAATCAAAACACACCTGGTTGCAGGTGCAGGCCTATGGAAGAGAACAGGCTCCAGGTGCTTTTTTTTTTTTTTTTTTTTTTTTTTGAAACTAGGTCTTGCTATTTTTGCCCGTGGAACCGCAGGCTCACGTTGCCCGTGGTACCATGGACTCAAGTGATCCCCAGCCTCAGTTTCCCAGGTAGCTGGGATTACAGGCGTGCACTACCACCCCCAGCTAATTTTTTGGGACTAGATCTCGCTATGTTGCCCCTGGTGGGTCTTGAACCGAGATCCCTAGTCCTAGCCTCGACTCCATAGGCTGTGGCTTCGTGCCACTGTGCCCGGCGGCTCCAGATGCTTTTAATGTGCAGTCCCACTGTGCATCTCAGTTCTTTGGTTCCTGAACCTAGTGCTTGCAAAAAGGCTGCAAAGTATCACCAAAAATAGTGACTCCACCACCCCTCCTTTTTTTTGTCATTGACAATTTTGTGATATTGGATTTATCTGTCTTCAAATTCCTGATCTACAAAGTTAGTGTCATTGGTTAGTTTCAAAACCTTCCAATTCTTTAGATTCTCAGACTTCTGTGCTTTGGACCTTGGGAGGGAGCAGGCAGGAAATCAAGTGAGGGAGACAACTGGTTCTGTTTTCTAATTGTCCTCTTAACTAATTACTCCTACAGTGGGAAAAGTGAAATGAGTAGTAAAGATGGTATGCTTATTTAAAATAATCATATATTACATAGTACCAAGTAGATTTTAAGAAGTTCTTTAAGTTTCGTTTTAAGGTTGAATAATAATTCTCTAGGAAATTTCATTTTCAGAATCTAATTGGGTTAGGAATTTGTTGATTAATATGGGGAAAATTGGTCAGGCTGAAGCTGAATTCTTTTTGATTCTGTCTTTCAGAATCCCTGTGATAGAAACAAAGAAAATCAGATCTTTATTATGAAGTCTGTCTCCACATGTTCATGATCATGAAATCTTAAATGAACAGAATAAATGCATATACATATAATTAAAATACATAATTTTAATTATACCTAAATTCCTGATTTAAAATATGAATATATGTGCACATGTGTGCATATATAATATATATATAAAATCTCTGGGACTTACATATTTATGTATCTAATTAAGGTGGGAATTACATATAGTCTGTACATTTATTTTCCATCATGTATAATATTCTCTTATATATGCAAAGTAATCCCATTTTATTTTCACATACAGTGAATTGATTCCGTTCTAAAGCATAATCATACATAATCATGTTTTAGAACGCTAACACCCAATATTGTAAAATTATCTTTTCTCCCTTGAGTCAGTCTAAAATTCAATATGTGTTCTTATTTGGGGTTTTTATGGGTCCTCACAAGCTGATTTCTATATTTGTGGGAAAGACATAAAGTGCTAGAGTATCTCTGTAGTCTTTGAAGCAAAAACCATGCTTATTAAGGGGAAACTTGCCCTATCAGATATAAAAACCACATAATGGTATAGGCATTTATATAGGCAGAGATGAACAATCAAATAATGAGTCTAGAATCATGGACATGTGGAGCTATACTTTGTAATGAAGTTGACTTTTTTCTTTGTGAACTATTTCAGACCCATAGAAACATGCAGAGTAATATAGCAGATGTTCATGAATTTACCATCTGTGTTTAAGAAGATTTTAATATTTTATCACTCTTGCTTCAGTTTTTGTTTGAGGAAAGTGTTACAGATTGTATCCCTTTCCTAGATCCTTTCCTTTTCTTCCTTAGAAGTAACTATTATCCTTTAGTATGTTACATGGTTTATACTTTTATTTTGGGTATGTTTAAATAACATTGTTTTCTGTTTCTAATGTATCATTTTATAATTACATTTAGCTTTACTTTTCCTGAAGGTTATATCGTTTGAAACATGTAGTTCTAAGTTATCATTGTAACTTCTATCTAGTTTTCTTATCATATGACTATTTCCTTTCCATTCTTCTGACTGGAATTTAGGTCATTCCCAAATTTGTTTATTGAATTGCTATAATGTACATCCTATTGTGTGTAAGTATGTGAGTTCTCTAGTGTCTACACTGAAATGACCAGGTTGTAATAAGGACAGCACTTCAGATCAGTGTGAAAAAACAGATACGCTCAATACAGGTTTGGTTGGCTTAATTGCTTATCAATCAGGAAAGAAAAGACAGCTGACCTTAACATGTTTTAGAAAGAAATAGGTGATTAAAGAGTTAAATATAAAAACATAAAACATCAAAAAATAAAACATTGGAGAGTTTAAGAGAGGTAGGAATGTTTTTTAAATTTGGTATACAGAAGATCTTTAGAAAGACAAAACAGGTACTTGGTTCTTGTAAAGGTGGGGAAGGGATTAATATTCAGAATTTATTCTCCTTGGGTCTCTGAATTTTGCCTTAGGCCTTTTGTAGTTCTTGCTGGAATGTTCTTGCCCCTTCAAGGATACTAACATTTCTCATCATTCATATTTTAGCTTAAAAATCACCTTAGAATTCTCTAATATAATTGAGACAGTTTTAAGAATGATATGGAATATAATTAATAATTGCACTGAAACAATAATTATAAATTGGGCCTGTTTAAGGATATCACAGTATGTGATCATCTTAGCGTAGATTGAATTTCTGTGATTACCTCAGAAATGTCTCCCTTTACTCTTTTCTCCCATCCTGTTTTGTTTATTGCACCATATTTATTTATTAGGTGCTTATTTGTGCATTGTCTCTGTGTCACCTTGCATTAAGATAACATAACTTGATCACCATTCTATGCCAATGGTTAGAACAGTATTATTGTACCACAGTATTGAATATACACGCCTTTAGTCTTAAAATGTGTAGATGACAAACATGAGTTATTGAATAATAATGGTAGATACAAACCATATTTTTATAAAACAAAATGTTATTTATATCGGCTTTTTGTACATACTCTAAATAAAATTTCCCTAGCTTGAACTTTGACTTTTTAATTTATATATTATTTTCAGTCAGTTCACTCTTTTTTTGTTGTTGAGGTTACATTAGTGTATAACATAGTGTAAGTTTCAGGTGTACAACTTTATATTTAAATATCTGTATACTACATTATGATCAACATCAAAAATCTAGTTTTCCATCTGCCACCACATAATTGACCCCTTTTACATGCTTTATCCACCCTCAACCCCCTTACCCTCTGGTAATTGCTGTTCTGTTGTTAAAACTTAGGATTTGTTTTTGTTTTGTTTTGTTTATTCTTTTCCTTGTTTATCTTCAATATTGTAGTGACAGTAGTATCTTTCACTATTTGAATTATATTTCAGCAAAATTCCTTCAAGTTGTTGCAAAAACAAGATTCAATTTTTTTTTGTGATAGCTAAGTAGTATTGTAGTGTTCCTTGTGTCTGTATATCACATCTCTATCCATTCATTAATTGTTGGGCTCTTAGGTTAGCTGAGCTTTCTTAAAAATAATTTTCTAAGTTCCCATATTAAGTATATAGGACATTTCCCTGAGTAGTATCTTCAGGTATTCATTTTTGGGGATATATCTATATTGTATAATCAAATGAATTTCTAGAAGTGGAATTAAGTAGAGGATATACATATTTTCAAGGGAAAAGTGGTCTTGTTTTGCTTTTCTGTGTTTTTGATGATATTGACTTTATTTCATTTTTGCTAATTCCATGTTCCTATTGTGCTTCATTTTTCTGTTATCTTTAATTTATAGTTCTTTATTTTGTATGTAAATTTTTTGCTGTTTGTACTTTTTCTGGTTTGTGGTTTGCTTTTTAAAAGTGTTTTGCTGTGTGGGAAATACACTTTTTAAGTCTAAGATAGCAGTCTTATTTTTTGCTTTTGGAGTTGTTTTAGGATGTCCTCTTTGATTCATATATGCATTTCTCTTAGGTACTTTGAAAATACTGCACATGTTACCTAGTCTTTTAAAGGACGTCAGATTAGAAATAACTTTGAGAATACTTGTGTCCTTAATTTCCTTGCCTTGTTATGCATTAAGGAAGGAATAATAGAGAAAAGTTGGTAATTTCTGTAATGTGAGCTTCATTTGGAAACATGGATTCTAGAAACCAAAGATTTGTTGGAAGCTATACCTCTCTAGTACTGCATTTCAGCAATACAATATAGCCATTTAAAAATCTTATGGTTAGTTTGTACAATGTTGTTTTTGCTTTTTGTCTTAGTAATTTTTTGAATATCGGTTCATGGTTCATTGAATTACAATTCATGTAGAACACAATTTATCTATTTAAAGTGTATAATTTGTTGGTTTTTAGTATACTCAGAGTTATACACAATTTTACTTGGTTGGTTGATTGATTGATTGATTGATTGAGACTAAGTTTCATTATGTTGCCCAGTGTAGTCCCAATCCCGCAGCAATCAAGCGATCCACAGCCTCAGCCTCCCAGGTAGCTGGAATTAGAAGCACCTGCCACTGTGCTGGCTGCTTTTTTGAGAACCAGGTCTCGCTGTGTTGCCTGGGGTAGTCTTGATGCCAAGAACTCAAGCCATCCCTGTCTTCTTGCCTCCCAGCGCTTGGAGTATAGGCATGCACCACCATACCTGGTTTATACACAGTTTTAGAACCTCAAATTTAGAACGTTTTTATCAACCTCAAAAAAAAAAAAAAACAAAAAAAAAACCAAAAAACCCCAAATGATGGAATATTAAGCCTTAAAGGGGAAGGCATTTTTGATACATACCACATTCATAAACCTGGAAGACATTCTACAAGAGGACAAATATTGTATAATTCCATTCATATGAGTTTCTTGGATAAAATTCATAGAGATAGAAACTGAAATTGTGGTTGCTAGAGGCTGTAAAGAGGGGGAATGAGGAGTTACTGTTTAACTGATACAGAGTTTCAGTTGGACAAGATGAAAAGTTTTCCGGAGATGAATGGTGGTGATGGCTGCAGAACACTGTAAATGTACTTAATGCCATAGAAATGTATCTTTACATATCTAAATATAAAGATACATTTCTATAACCATTTGCCAGTGGTTACAGTGGTAAATTTTGTTGTATTTTTCACTACAGCTAAAACTGAGAAACCCAGTATACTTTAGTTATCATCTGTTAATTGTGTCTCCACTCACAGTTTAGTCTTTCTGTTACTATAGATTTGCCTTTTCTGGATTTTTGCATATAGTAAACCCTTATATGACTGTTCCCTTCTTATTTAACCATTCACCAATTTTGTATATAACATTTCTGTTATTTACGAAGTTTTCATAGTTATTTTGGTACTTGAGATTTTATGATTATAAGAAATAAAAATTGGGGGTCAGGTTGGTGGGGGAAAATATAAATAAAAACCTATTCCACATATACTAAAAAAAAGGACTTAGGATAAAGCTATGTGCACTGTTTAATACATATCTAAGGACAAGGAAAGTTAAATAGTGGCTTCTCATGGAGACTTACCCTGGAACAAGTCTTTGGGAGCTAAAACAAGTTATTGTTGTGTCTCAGGTGCTTGCAAGTTATCTTACCTTTGCTGCTCTCCTCCTGAATATTCTGTTTCCCAACTGGCATTCTCTGCTTCCCTTTATCTTCTGCCCCATGCCTTAATTCCTTCTCTGGCTACTTTGTGATTCTTTTCCTACAGCTTAGTTCCAGTTTTGCAGCGAGGTATCTAGTTATCTCCAAAGGATAATTTACTTGATATTTACATGGGTGGATGCCCTACCTTAATTAGAGGCAGATACTTTAGAAGGAGTGTATGAGCTTGGACCTTGGTGTGACCAGTCTTTAAGACTCTAATACTAGTCAATCTAAAGATGCCATAACTTTAAGCCAAACTTTTTGTTCTCAAAGCTCCTTTATATTTAAAAATTATTTGATATTTCAAAGCACTTTTGCTTATGTGGGTTATATATATATATTATTATTATTATATATTATATATATAATTAGGTATTAAAATGAGAAAATTTTAAAGTACTTATTTAAAAATAATATAAGCCCACCACATGTTAAGGGAAACAACTTTCTTCATAACGTGATGTTTTTTCAAAGAAGACAGTTTGATGAGAGAAAGGCATTGTTTTACATTGTTTTCATCCAGCTGAAAAGAATATAGCTTGTTCTTCTCATCTACTTCTACATTCAGCCTTGCGGTATGTTGCTTGGTTTGAAATTATGAAGAAAAAATAATCTCACACAGATAAGTCATTTGAAAAAGGAGGGTGTATTTTAAGTCTTTTTAGAAAATTGTGGCTGTTCTTTGACATCGTACCCAAACTAGACAATTGATAAAAAGCTGTTTTGTAAACTTTGAATGCATATCATGAACTTTTCATATCTACTACATGAACTATTGGTTAGTCTTGTACTTTAAATATATGTTTCAATCATGTAATTTTGTAACATACTGTTTTGGTCATTATAAAAGATTGATCCTTTGAGTTATAGAACTATTTCAAATGTGGATACGTTTTTATTATAGACCATCAAAACCTCACACTTGCTGATATCACCATCAGTCTTGCCAGAAAAAAGACCTTTAAATATGGGGAAACTATTAAGTGCAGCAAAGTAGATCCAAGTTTTTCCAAAATCCTAATTTTCACAAATTCTGGTGACCTGAAGTAATGGGCTCAATTTGTTCTTCCTTGAATGCTTTCCCATTCCCAGTGCCTTCTTAGGATGTCATTTGGCAGCAGAACTATTTAATGTAGACATTTCCTCTGTACGCATGTTTACCTTATAAATAATCTTGAATTCTTTTTAACAGTTGATTTTTTTTACAACCCTGTGATTTATACTCATGGATTTTTATTTTTGTAATGTATATTTTTTTCCTTCAGATATTTATAGAAGGAAGACATTTACTGAGCAGTTGCTTTTTCTCAGTTCCCATGCTAAGATTTTTATACGCAAATTTCCCCAGCTATCTAAAAGGAGAGCATTACTATGAAAGCTTTTCGTAAATGAAATGCTATATAGTGAAGAAGCACTTGCCATTAATTTATGTAGAATTTTTATTATGTAGAGTCTCAAAATAACCTACTAAGTCACACCAAACAGCACATAAAATCTGAAATAATGCTAACATCTAGTAAAAGCAGAAATGATATCATGAATACACAGCTTGCAAAAAGGAGCTAAAGAGGCAATGCCAAATTCACTGCTTGAGGTACATATTGCTTCTAGAGCAGCTATCACAAAACCAAAGCTGAGCCTATTTTTGCTTTAAGTAGTAAAAGTAAAATTCTCTTTAGATATCTTTTGTTTAGCAAAACCAATGTAGATCTTTCTACAACTAAGTGGCTTAATGTGAACTTTGAAAAGTAGGGCTACCTGTATATATTTTACTTTACATAGTTACTGATGTTATTTGTGATAAACCCTTGCTATCTGACTACAAAATTGAGACAACCAAAAGAGGACAGTGGTGGGGTGGTAGCTGTGGAGGGAAGGTGTCCAGTGGAGCTTAGTGGAGGATTATTAGGGCTTTGGTAGTTGGCATGGTGTGAAAATAAACAGTGGTAGAAGTTGAACCTATAACCATTGAAACAAAACGCAATATTGTAAAGCAACATTACCTTAACAAACTTAATTGGAAAAAAAACAAGAATCTCTTTTTAAATGTAAATGAAAAGACCTAGTAGTATTTTTCTAACTTCACAATTTACATTAATAGGTGAGAATAAACTCTTACTAGGAATTGTCATTTTACTTAATGCAGTTACACTTAAATTTATTAGAAATTCAACTGGTGCTTTAGTTCTTACCAATTCTATTTTTTCCCATCCTGTTTAGGTGGTTTCCTAGAAACATGATTGTTTGTTGGACTTGATCTCACATCCTGGTGAGGATTTCTTTACTGATAATGTCAAGTTCAGGTTATCCTCCCAACCAAGGAGCATTCAGCACAGAACAAAGTCGTTATCCTCCCCATTCTGTTCAATATACTTTTCCCAGCACTCGTCACCAGCAGGTAAGGAACAAATACTTCAAAATTGCAAATGTGTACTTTGCGTTTATGTTTTCTACTTAATACATTGAAATCAAATGTAATTTTTATATGTGTGTGGTTTTTTAGTTTTGTTTTTTTAATGGTGAGAACCATTTCTCAAAGATGGGGAACCCAAACTTGGGGATTTATTAGCTGTGTTCTCATTGTGACTTCATGTCATAATTCAGGGACTGGCCATATCTCTTGTTTTTGATTGTAAGAGTTGTTAGAAAAATATTAATTCCCTGGAGTGTCTACATTTAGATCTTTGTTTATGCTTCAAGTCTGATTGAGTATTAAGGTGTATTAAGGCCAGATAACTTGCTTTTCGTGATTGATGGTCAGAATAGGACTTGTGCATTCTTTAGAGATTTGATAACAAGAAGACAAGTTTGCATGATTGATTTACCTTGTGAAAATAAAATGAGGCAAAAATTCCAATTCAAAACAGGTCAGGATCAGAGATTTAACAAGTTTTAATCAAAAAAGGAAGAGAAAGGATCAAATGATTATCTTAGCGAAAAAGAATGCAGACTTACTAGAGAAATATAGTTGAGTATTACTGGATGCTAATGAAGGGCTCCTTTGAAATATTGTCATTACAGAGTGAGAATGGACAGCCTTTCTTTCTTTTGTTTAGAGAAATACACAGTCTTTCACTACTAAGTATAATACTAACTGTGCTTTTTGTCGATACTATTTTGGTTAGAAAAGTTGTTTTCTATTCCTAGGTTGAAATTTTTTGAATTTTTTTATTTTTAAAAATATATTTATTTATTTTTTAATATTAAATGATTAATTTATATATAAATTGTACATCTTTGTAATCCCCGGGGTTCACCCACCACCTTCCCTCCCTAACCATTCCCCTGCCCCCACCCTCCCCAGTTGTGTCCTTCAATTTGGTTGTTAGCTTGACTTTAGGTTGAAATTTTTTATCATGATTCATTAGGTTTTGGATGAGTGTTCTCTCTCTCCCCTAATGCTGTTTATCTGATTACAGATTTTCTAGGTTATTGTTACCTTTTGAAAAAAAATTGACTTTGTGACTTAGTTCACATATAGTAAAACTTAATTATATGTGTGCATTTTGACACATATCAGACCACCACCAAAATAATATATTCTTATATATATTCTATATATATTCTATATATATATACATGTGCTATATATATTCTCTCCCTACATATATAGACAATATAGAATAGATATATATAGAATATATGTAGAGAATGACTTGAGATTTTTCTCAAATATGTATTCTATATATATAGAATATATTATATCAAATATGTATTATATATAGCATATATATATAGAGAGAGAGGATATATATAACTTTTGAGATAAAGCTTTTAAATTTTATCTTAGAATTTCTGATATTTCTCAGTGATTCACTTCTTTTTATGACTGGGTATGGATATACCAGTTTATCCAGTTTTCTCTTTCCATGTTTTGTTACAGATGAATTATTTAGAGACATGTATCTATATGTTTGCTGTACCTACATTATATAAAGAAGCACTGCCCATATTAGCAATTTCCTTTGAAAAGTATTTATTTTTAAATGTCATCAAATTAAATTTATTAATTTTTTATCTTTTGTATTTCTTGGTATTTGTGTCATATTTTAGAACTTTTTACCAAATTCAACATTTTCTCCTATGATTTCTCTAAGTTTTCTAATTTAGCCTAAAAATTTCAATGTTTAGATCTATGACCTGTTTGAATTAAATTTTTGTTTATGGTAAGAGGTAAAGGTTGAGTTTCATTGTTTTACATATGGTTGTTCATGTTTTACATATAGTTGAACATTCAGTTGTTCTAGAAACCATTTAAAGCAAAAAGTTTTCTTTCTCTACTCAGGTGCTTTGGTACTTGCATTGAAAATCAACTGACTACATGTATATAGATGCATTTGTTTCTTTCTGTGTTCACTGATTTATTTTGTCTATCTTTATCTTACCTCTATCTGGTTTTCTGTGTAAACAAACATTAAAAATATTTAATAAAGCACTTCACACTGCCTTGATTATTATAGTAACTTTATACATGAAAATTAAATGTCTTTCCTGAATTATTACCGGTTACTTAGTTTGAATTTCACCTCTAAGTAGAAAGCCTGGCATTAGGTTATAGCAGGGACCCTTCCTTTTGTTTCATTTCTCGAAGATGAAGTCGTTTACTGTTCAGTATCTTATATCTGAAAATATTCATACGTTTTGTCTAATTTTTGAGCTGTTTGTTGTAGGAATGTAATTTTGAACAGTGTTACTTGTCCATAACTGGAAGCTAAAATGTACTTTTATTTTGCTCATTTTTAATTTGACTTGTTGGGTATCCTTTAGAAATTCTTTCAGAGAGAGCCTGCTGTTGGTAAATTTTCTGAGTTCATGAATCCTGAAGTGTATACAGCCCTAAATCTTTAATGTTATTTGCTTATTGAATTTGTAGATTCAGTTGTTTTCCTCTGAATGTAGAGGAAAACTGTTTGTTCTTTCTTTTTTTTTTTTTTTTTTTGGTGTGTTTCCTTTTATGCAATTTACTGATGAAAAACTGCTTTTGTCATGATGCTTGTTACTCTGTAGAAAACATTTTTTCTTTTTTATGACTTGTAGTAAGATTTTTACTTTATCCTTGGTTTTCTAAAATTTTGATACGTCCACTGTGGATTCATTTTTAAAACATGGCCAACTTTTCTCTTAGGCCCTCTCTAATCCTTTCTAATTTCTGAGAACTGCTGTTCCTAATATTTCTTAAAATACTGCTTCTCATGTGTGAGAATGGATGTTGGAAGTTTTTAGTCTACTTTCTTTTTCTTTGCGCACCTTACACTGTTCTGAAAGAATTCCTTAGTTCTCAAAGCTTTTCATTTACCTTCATTTGTATCTGCTCTATTGTTTCATTTCAGTGGTCAGATTTTCAATTTCTTTGCTGTTTGATTCTTTTTTGGGTGAATATTGCTAATACTCTTCTGTTCTTTTTAACTTTTACTTAATCTTTTATCAAGTTTTTTTGGATATAGTTTATTTTTAGGTTTTTAGTTGCCCTCAGCCTCCCTTCAAAAATTTTGTCTTGCATGTTTTGTTTTTCTTATATTTTCAATTTTTGATGTCATCTTAGACTATTTATATATTAGATTTTGCAGTCAAATGCTCTCAAATGCAGTCAAATGCTCTGAGTTACAGGCTTCTGCACTAGTGAAGTCTTCGGAACTTCTTATCTACCCCATGTTACATTTTGGGCAGCTCTCTTTTATCTTTGACTTTTTAAGCTTTTTATTTTTGTGGGCATGGAATTCATATATTAAACTCACTGTTTAATTAATTAACTAATTAATTAATTAATTTAGAGTCGGTCTTGCTATGTTGCCTGGGGTAGTCCTCAGCCTCCCAGGTAGCTGGGATTACAAGTGCCTGCCACTGCACCCTGCTGCTTTTTTAAGACCATGTTGCCTGGGGTAGTTGCAAACCCATGAACTCAAGTGATCCCTGGCTTCTTTGCCTCCCAGCACTTGGATTTTAGACGCGTGCCACCACGCCCAGCTAAACTCACCATTTTAAAATGTAGTAGTCTTTAAGTAT
>PVHY01003209.1:89352-111908 GCA_004024945.1 Uropsilus gracilis
TCAAGCAATCCTCAGCCTCATCTTCCCAGGTAGCTGGGATTACTGGTGCACGCCACCATGCACAGCTATATTTTTTTGGAATTAGGTCTCACTGTGTGTCCCCGGCAGGACTCGAACCGCGACCCCCAGCCCCGGCTGCAGCTGCCTAGCTGCTGCTTACAGGCATGAGCCACCATGCCAGGTCCTGAATCATATTTCTTATGTACCACATTTTGTTTATCCACTCACAAGTAGGTGGACATAGGATTATTTCTACCCTGGCTATTTTTGGATAATACTGTTTGGCATTTTGTGTACAGATTTCTATGTGTGAGCATTCACTTTTCTTTCTTTATTTTTTTAATTTATTTTTTCAGTGCCAACAGAGGCATTTTGTTATCTACGAATAATTATGTATTTGTTAGACAGTCTTTATAACATATGACAGCATATGTTTGAAGGCACTCTTCAGGCACTCCTGTTTTGGGGGGGTGACTTTAAAAAACATTTTATTTATATATAAATTTCGCATCTTTCTAATTCCTGGGGTTCACCTACCACCTTCCCTCACTGACTGTTCCCACCCTCTCCTGCTCCCCATCCCCTCCCCAGTTGTATACTTGAGTTTGGTTGTTTGCTTGTTTTGACAGCATTCACTTTTAATTACCTTTGGTATATAGGCAAGGAGTGAAATTCCTGGATCATTTGATGATCTCTTTATTTATGATTGTTAGCATTAATAGACTTCTTATGAAAGAAGAAATGATAGCCCAAAACAGGTCAACAAAAAAAAAGTAGGAAAACAAAACCAAAAAAATACCCACTTGGAGTGGTGGAAAAACTATAAGTCTTAACTAATGGTTTATTATTGGATTCTGTTTCTTTATTGTAATTATACACTAAGGCTGGGCACGGTGGCGCATGCCTTTAATTGCAGCCTATAGAATGAGGCTGGGAAGTGCTTGATTCCGGGGGCTCAAGAACCATCTGGGGCAACATAGCGAGATCTAGTCTCAAAAAATAGCTGGATGTGGTAGTGCGCCTGTAAAACCAGCCTCTTGGGAAGCTGAGACTGGGTATCTCAAAAAATAGCTGGATGTGGTAGTGCACCTGTAAAACCAGCCTCTTGGGAAGCTGAGACTGGGTATCACTTGAGCCCCAGGCATAAGAGCAAGACCCAGTCTCAAAAAAAAAAAAAATACACTAGATGACTTCTGGGACCCTTCCAACTTGCCTGTTTTGAGTTTATGATTAGAATGCTTTGCAGTATGGATTTCATTCAGCACATGAGTTTGTAACCTTACTGTGTATGTAGTTCAGGAGTTATTCTGACATCTTGCTAATAAGAATGAATCATATATCTAATAAAGTTTAATATTGAAAATATATGAGGAGCACCTGCAATTCAATAGCAGACAAACCAGTGTGTCTAATTAAAAATGAGCAGGAGAAGTAAATAGATATTTTCCCAGCAGGCATATGAAAATAAACTCAAAATCACTAATCACCAGAGAAATGAAAATCAAAACCACAAAGAGGTATCATCTCATACATGTTGTAAAGTATGATATAAAATTTTATGAGAAACAAATTTTGGCAAGGTCGTAGAGAAAAGAGCAACCTTGTCCACTATTGGTGGGAATATAAATTGGTGTAGCCTCTCTGAAAATAGCATGGGGGTACCTCAAAAAATTAAACAGAGCTATCAAATGACCCACCAATTCCACTTCTAAGTATCCAGAGAAAATGAAAGCACTAACTCAAAAAACAGATGTGCCTTGATGTTGGTTACAGTCATCATAAGGAATCCTTAGCACCAACTTGGAGATGCATCTATATTTTTTGGAGATGCATCTATATTGGCCATGAGAAATTATGAAATATTACACTTTCAGTGACATATATAGATCTTGGACCTCAAGAGCATTATATTAAATGAAATAAGTCAGACATAGAAAGGCAAACATATGTTTATTCTTAAACATGGATGCTAAAAAAAAAATAGCAAGATAATACCAAGTTCATAGGTACGGAGAACAGGTTACCAGAGGTGAGGGTTGGTAGAAGAAATGGTCAAAGGAGGTTAAGAAAGTTCATAATCCAGGTAGACTTGTAATTAATGGTTCACTTAAAAAATGACATTATGAGAGCCGGGTTTGGGGGCACGCACCTTTAATCCCAGTTTAGGAAGGGAGGCTGAGGCTAGGATTCACTTGAGTCTGCAGGTTCGAGACTTGCCTGGGACAACATAGTGAGACCTAGACTCAAAAAATAGCTGGGCGTGGTGGCATGCACCGATAATCCCAGCTACCTGGGAGGCTGAGACTGGGGATTGCTTGAGTCCATGATACCCTGGGCAACATAGCGATACCTAGCCTCAAAAAAAAAAAAGAAAGACATTATGATTACTTTGTCTTTCTCTAACTGCTCAAGGGAGTAATATTTGGTTTATGAAAGTATTGTCATTTAACAGAAAATATATTAAGACTTTCTTCATTGTATATTAAACAGGAATTTTTCTCTTATCAAGGCATTAGCACTATAATTTTTTCTCTACCTAGGTGTAGAGTTACTGATTTTGGCAATAGCTAAGCCTATTTAGAGTATTAATAAAGGTTGTGCTGCATGGTTAAAACCAAAAACTGCCATGCAGTCTTAGATACTAGTGTTGTGGAACAGGATATGACCCTCTCATAAAAAAATTAAAGAATGAATCAAATCTGGGTTGAACACAAAATTTCAGGTATTAGAAGAATGAATCATAGATAGGTTGAACACAGTTTCATTTTGAATATTACAAATAATGTTGATTGTTTTACGTTTATGAGGAAGAATTAGATTAGTGAAATATTGAAATTATCATTGTTATTTCTTTCCAACTTACTAACCCATTAACTGTCTTTGTACATTTACACTTAGTTTGCTTTCAAGGTGACTTTTACTTTTTTGTTGATAATTAACTTATGATTATTTTAATACTAGGAATTTGCAGTCCCTGATTATCGTTCCTCTCATCTTGAAGTAAGTCAGGCATCACAGCTTTTGCAGCAGCAACAGCAGCAACAGCAGCTTCGTAGACGGCCTTCCTTGCTATCAGAATTTCACCCAGGTTCTGACAGGTGATGGGATTTCTTTTATGTTCCAGTCTAGAACGATACTTGTGAAGTGTGTGTATGTGTCACAAGTATGTCATTTGTTTTATTACATTTTTGTTTTTAACTAAGCTGTGAGTGATCATTTATATTATAGCTCTTTTATATGTCTTAGTAAATATTACAATAATGTTATATTTGGCAATAGTTAATAAACTCTTAAAACAAGTTGCCAAAATTAACAGTTGATATTATGTATTACAGAGTCAGGAAAACCTAGATTTAAATGCTGGTCAACTGTGTGACTTTGATCACACTAAATAAAACAGGCTGTTCTCAGTTTAGACTGCATATCAGAATCACCTGGAAGCTTTTAAAACTTGATTACTAAATCCAGTCAGATTAATCAAATCATTTTCTGGGATGGAGCCCGAGCATTTGTTTATTCTAAAGTTTGTCACGTCATTCCCATTTACTGCAAGACTTGCAAATAACAGATTTAGACTCTTCAAATGTTGGTTTCCTTAAGAATAAAAATGACAATATTAATGGCATTGTAATCAAAGACTAGTTGTTACCCAGGTAATGTTGACTTTGTACCTGATAGGCATTCACTTTCCCGGGGGCCTTAGCATCCCTGCTGTCTTTTATTCCATTCTCACACTTAATCTATTTTGAAATAAAGTTGTCTAAATAAAGATTCTTTCTTATTTTCAGTAACTTTATAAAGAAACTTTTCTATTTTAAAATATTTATCATTTAAGTTTTAAATTGATAAAATGTTTGAAATTACTTGGCTCTGTTTAAACTTATTATAAAATGTCATATCCTAGTGAAGGTTGTGGAGAGAATTCAGGTCACCTTCACTCCTATATCTAGCAAACACACAAAAGCAGTTTTTTTTTTTTTTTTTTAATTATTTTTTTTGAGACTAGGTCTTCTTATTGTTGCCCGTGGAACCACAGGCTCACTTTGCCTGTGGTACCACAGACTCAAGCAGTCCCCAGCCTCAACTTCCCAGGTAGCTGGGATTATAGGCACATGCCACCATGCCCAGCTATTTTTTTGGGACTAGGTTTTGCTATGTTGCTCCCTGTGGGTCTCGAACCACAATCCCCAGTCCCAGCTGCAACTCCATAGGCTGTTACTTACAGGTACACACCACTGTGCCCAGCTTAAAAGCAGGTTGTTTTAGAGGGCTAAAAATGCATCCTGTATAAAGAAAAGATATATAGCCATAAACTTGGGAAAATGTCATTTGAAGAATGAATGAGAAACATCTTGCCTGACTTACCCTCCTATTTTCTGTTTCTACTCACAAAGAAGCAGTATTGAGCCGGGCATGGTGGCGCATGCCTGTAGGTGGCAGCCTAGGAAGCCACGGCCAGGGCCAGGTTTGAGTCCTGCTGGGGCCATGTAGTAAGACCTAGTCTCAAAAAAATATCTGGGTGTGGTGGCACACGCCTGCAATCCCAGCTACCTGGGAAGCTGAGGCTGGGGATTGCTTGAGTCTGTGGTGCCCCAGGCAACGTGAGCCTGCAGTTCCACGGGCAAAAATAACGAGACCTAGTCTCAAAAAACAAAACAAAACAAAACAAAAACCCAAAGAAGCGGTATTGAATAAATAAAGAGGGTCAGTAAAGACCTAGGTTTTTTTGTGAGTAATCACTAATTTGAGAAATTGTGAATGGAGGTGGTAGGGGTGGTATTAGAGTCCCCATTTTACCCTTGTTGTTTCCTTATGACTGCAGGAATGCCCATCAAGGTGTGCCATTTTCCAAAGTGATGAGCCAAAATCCTCAGTACTGCCTTACATATTTAACTGGTAGAGTGAGCAAAGACTGTTATAACTGCAGCCAAATTTTACCTTTCTTAACCCCATTCCCTTGTTCTCTCAGGATGTAAAAAGATGTAGAACATCATACCAAGTCATCCATCTGTAGATAAATACACACTAGGCAAAGTGGAGATGAACAAGAAAAGTCCAATTCTACTATATTGTACACAAAAAGGAGGATCTGGGTAGGATTTCCCCATGATGTATCTTAAGTAGAAAGGTACAGGAAACCATAAACAGGGCAGATACATTCCTGGAAAAGAAAGTCAAAGAAAACCATGCCAAAAGCAGATACCTCTGTGTGTGTGTGTGTGTGTGTGTGTGTGTGTGTGTGTGTATGTGTGTGTAAGAGAAAAACCAAGAACACATCCCATGAGTTCTATGTATTATAAAATAATAGTGAAATATGAAAATAATACAACCACACTGGATAAAGTGAAATAAAGAATATTTCAGTGCCCCAAAGCCCTCCATTATAAATCATAAGTGTATTGAATGAGAAGAAACAAGAAATAAAATAAGTATGACAAAAAGTCAAAACTTTGTCATGGAAGAAAGTGTTGAAATAATCAGAGTGAATGCAGAAGAAAAGGACAAAAGTTAAAGCAATTAGTCAGGATTTGATAAATATGGAGGGCAAATAAAACCATCCAACATATGATAAGAGCCTGTGTTTTTGAGATGGTGAACTTGATAAAGGGACAATAAAATTATTTAAAAAACCCAGTTTAGAGGTGGAGGGAGATACGGAGGGGAAGAGGAGGAAAGAAAAATAGACAAGCGAAAAAAACCCAAGTTATTTCCTGCAAAGTGATGGACAGTATAGATTGCTTGGGTATGTTGTCTAGATTTCATCAGAAAACTTATATAACTACTTGGGTTATTATTTGGATATTTAGATAAAATGATGCAGAATTGGTGAGGAATTTTCACATACTGTTGGAGTCACTGAAATTGAGATAGTTGGTTTTCTTTAAGCAAGAAAAGAAGTCAGATCATACTTACAATTTTTACAAAGCAAATGGAATCATTTTATTCTAAAGAACAACACCTTTCCTTCATTGGGAATAACTGAAATCCGTCGATGCAATTCTGTATAATCTTTGTGGACCACTGTTTTGAAAAGCTCGGAACTTTATGCCTTACTCTCCTTAAAGGAAGCTTATCCTCTTTAAAAATGAAATGTCAAAGTATAAGTTTATTGCAGTAAAAGTATCATTGGATAATTTGTTTTAAAGATATTTAGAGATAGTGTTAAGAGATGATAAAATGAGATCTCAAATTTTATTGTATAAAGATTTTATTGACATCAACCATCCTAAAATGAAACCCAGTGAATATCTTTTCAAAGAAGTGTCATTTTGTGAAACATTAGTTTTTAGACTTGGCCATAATGGAAATGAATAGAAAAATGAATAGAAAAATGAAAAGCCAGTTTAGTAAATACCCATATTTAATACTTTGTGCATTACATCATATAAAGTAACCAGATCTTCCCCCCAGCATCCCAGCAACTATCAGCCTCTGGGACAACTGTTACCCATAACCTCCAAGGCACCCATCCCCCTGCAAGTGAGAGAGGAGATTTTGGTTTGCACTTTGCAAGCTCTGGACCTCTTCCCCTGGTGTTCCAGCAACTGTGGCCCACAATCTCCAAGGTGCACATCCTCCACATATATAAAACTAGAAATCAACAATGAAAAGAAAATAGAGTCTACACTACATGGAGACTGAACAGCATGCTACTGGAAGACCACTGGGTAAATGAGGAAATCAAAGAAGAAATTAAGACATACATGGAGACAAATACACAACATTCCAAAATGTATGGGATTCAGCATAAGCAGTATTAAGAGAAACGTTCATAGTAATATGGGCTCATATCAAAAAGTGAGAAGCAAACCAAAGAAACAACCTAATCTTCCAGCTTGAGGAGCTAGAAAAAGAGCAACAACAACAAAAAAAATCTAAAACTCAGCACAAGACAGGAAATAATAAAAATCAAAGTAGAAATAAACAAGATAGAAACCAAAAAGACAATCCAGAAGATAAACAAAACCAAAAGCTGATTCTTTGAAAAATAAATAAAATAGATAAACCCCTAGCAAGGCTCACAAAGAAAAGAAGGGAGAAAAATCAAATAGGATCATAAAGAAGAAAGGAGAAATTACAACTGACACAGCAGAAATCCAAAAGATAGAGACTACTATGAACATCCATATACAAACAAATGCAACAACCAGGACGAGATGGACAAATTCCTAGAATGATGCAGCTACCCAAAATTGAACAAAGAAGAAATGGAGGACTTAAACAGACCAATCACAAGTAGTGAAATTGAAGCAGTCATCAGAACGCTTCCTAAAAACAAGAGCCTAGGACCAGACAGTTTTACAAATGAATTCTACCAAGCATCCAAAGAGGAAATAGCACCTGTAGTATTAAAACTCTTCCAAAAAATTAAGAAGGAAAACTGCCGAATACATTCTGTGAAGCAAACATTACGTTAATACCAAAAAAAAAAAGATAGCACAAAGAAAGAAAGCTATAGACCAATTCCCCTAATGAATACAGATACAAAAATTCTAAATAAAATCCTGGCAAATCAAATTCAGCAGTGCATGGAAAGGATTATTCACCATGACCAAGTGGGATTCATCCCAGGGGCACAGGGATGGTTCAACATCTGAAAATCAGTCAATATAATTTATCACATTCATGAGAAGAAAACCAAAAACCATATGATCATATCAATTGATGCAGAAAAAGCACTCAATAAAATTCACCCCCCATTCATGATGAAAGCCTTTGAAAAAATAGGAATAAAAGAAACTTATCTCAATATGAGCCATTTATGACAAACTCATAGCAAATACCATCCTTAAAGGGGAAAAACTGAAACAATTTCCATTAAAATCTAGAACCAGGCAAGGATGCCCACTCTCAGCAATACTTTTCAACATAGTACTGGAAATTGTAGCTAGGGTAATAAGGCAAGAGAAAGACATAAAAAGGATACAAATAGGGAAAGAAAAAATAAAGCTATCATTATATGCAGATGATATTATACTTTATATAGAGAACCCCAAAAATCCACAGAAAAATTTATTGAAATAATAAACCAGTTCAGTAAGATAACTGAATACAAACTCAAACAAACACAAATAAGTGGCTTTCTTATTGCACAAGAAATCAGTCAGAAAAAGAAATTAAAAAACCCACTCCATTTACCATCACACCAGTGAAAATTAAATACCTGGGAATAAACCTAACAAAAGAAATGAAAGATCTATATAAGCAAAACTATAAAACATTGTTAAAAGCAATAGAAGAAGGCATTGAAAAGTGGAAAGACATTCCCTGTTTATGGTTGGAACAATTAACATTATCAAAATGACCATTCTACCAAAAGCACTCTACAGATTCAATGCAATTCCAGTGGAAATTCAAATGATATTCTTTAAAGAAATAGAGCAAAAAGTACTGAAATGCATATGAAATAGCAAAAGACCTCAAATATCCAAAATTCTCCTGACCAAAAGAAGAGAGACTGGAGGTATAACAACCCCAGGCTTCATATTATACTACAAGGCCATAATAATTAAAACAGTATGGTACTGGAGCAAAAACAGACAATCAAACCAGTGGAACAGAATCAAATGCCCAGAAATAAAGCCACATATATACTGTAACTAATTTTTGACAAAGGGTCAAAAAATATATATTGGAACATTCAATAAATAGTGCTAGGAAAACTGGACCACTGTATGAAAAAGAATGAACCTGGAAAACTCCTTCATATCATGTACAAAAACCAACTCAAAAGACTTGGATATAAGACCTG
This sequence comes from Uropsilus gracilis, assembly GCA_004024945.1. Classification (NCBI taxonomy): domain Eukaryota; kingdom Metazoa; phylum Chordata; class Mammalia; order Eulipotyphla; family Talpidae; genus Uropsilus; species Uropsilus gracilis. The sequence continues at coordinate 98,105 of PVHY01003209.1, forward strand.
AAACCATAAAATACATAGAAGAAAATATGGGCAAAACACTCCAAGACCTCACTTCAAAAAGCCATTTCAGGACACATCTATGGATGTTAAAAAATTTGAAGGAAAAAAACAGCTGGGACTACATCAATTAAAAAAGATTCTGCATGGCAAAAGAGACAATAACCGAAACAAAAGGAAACCCAACTGAATGGGAAAAAATTTTTGCCCTCCACACAAGTGATAAGGGGCTAGTAACAAAGATCCACAAAGAACTCATACATCTTAGCAAAAACAAAGTAAAAAGCCCAATCAAAAAAAAAAAAAAAATGGGGAAAACTAAAAAGATTCTTCTCTAAAGAGGAAATACAAATAAATGGTCAACAGGCATACGAAAAAATGCTCCATATCGCTAATAATCAGGGAAATGCAAATCAAAGCCACAGTGAGATAGCATTTTACATTAGAAAGAATGGCCCATATCAAAAAAAACAGGCAACAAGTACTGGTGTGTATGCAGAGAGAAACACTTTTACACTGCTGGTGGGAATGCAAGCTGTTCCAGCCACTATGGAAAACTGTGTGGAGGATCCTCAAACTATTGAAAATGAAACTACCGTTTGACCCAGCAATCCCACTTCTGGGAATCTACCTAAAGGACACCAAAACACTCATTGGAAAAGACATCTATTCTCACATGTTTATTGCAGCACTATTTACAATAGCCAAGATATGGAAAGAACCTGAGTGCTCCAAAACTGATGAATGGTTGAAAAAGATGTGATATATTTACACAATGGAATATTATTTTGCAGTTAAAATTGACAAATATGGTGCATTTGTGATAACATGGATGGACCTAGAGGGAATCATATTAACAGAAATAAGTCAGAAAGGAAAAAATAGAAACCATAGGTATAGCAAACAAAAGGCCAAGAAAAAGTCAAAATAAGCTAACAATAGACCTAGGGCAATCAGCTAAGGAAGGGGTGGGAGGGGATGGGGGGAGAGGATGGGGAAATTAGGGAAGAGAGGAGCACAAGAAGATCAAGATGAAAGTTTGTGGGTGATAGAGGGAGAACCCTGGGGAATGCAATGATGTGATACACACACACACACACACATATACACACAAATGTACATAAATATGTAAACAACAAAATGATTAATAATAAAAAAATAAAAAGTGTTAGTGACATTATTAAAAAAGAAAAATCAAAGACAGCTTCCTTATCTTCAAGATACTTATTATTTGGGGAAATAATTATTTTGGGGAAACTAGGCAGAGTGCATGTTTTAGGGATTAGAATGATATTTTCAAAACTATTGTATTTTTTTCATAACAGACTTGTCTTAATGATAACTCACAGTCAAATCATTTCTCTTTCTGTGTAGCTATTGCTGGGTGATTTATTTTTCTCTATTTTATTATTGGTTAAATAATGATGACTCTTCAGGTCTAGATTACCGTGAATTCATCTACTGTGATAAAGGTATGAAGTTCTTATTTTATGGATATTCTTCAACAATTTTGAATTTTCTGTAAATTGAGACATTTTATTTCTTTCACTTTTAGATTTTTTTAACCACCACAGCTTTGCCTTCCCTTTTCCCAACAGCTATCTGTTAGAACTAGAAGTTTGATAGTACTTTTTAATGAGGCTTATATTTTCCAGGATGGGGGAGAGAGGGCAGGGGTTTGACTTTGAAAGTAAGTGTAACTTTCAGTTATTTCTAAGTCCAACCAGGATGTCAGCACCCTGGAGTTGTACATTGCTTAAAATTTTTCAAGTGTTTGTTTTCTTTGTATGTATTAATTAGGCCTCAAGAAAGGAGAACCGGATATGAACAGTTTCACCCAGGCCCATCCCCAGTGGATCATGATTCACTGGAATCCAAGCGACCACGTCTGGAGCAGGTTTCTGATTCCCATTTCCAGCGTGTCAGTGCTGCGGTCTTACCATTAGTGCATACACTGCCAGAAGGGTTGAGGTCTTCTGTAGATGCTAAGAAGGTAAATATTAGTTCTTCTGTTCTGTGGAGTTGTTGGTTTGTAATGTTTGTTTAGCCGCATTCAGGTACAACACCTTAAAAGAAAGTCCAATTACTTCAGTGTTTAAAGGTTAGTGCTACAGGAATGTAAAAATTCTGTTAAACACAATTAAAAACCACAGATTTAATGCCCTCAACTATAAGTCACTACTTTTACTTTTTTATAAATGAAAACTATCTGAGTCTGTTTCAAAGAAAAATTGCTACTCTGTAATACATCAGCATTTTGGGCTGGCTTGTCTGGACATTTTAAAATAAGTCCTTTATAGTCAGTTGCCATTTATTAGCTTGCTACATGGGAGAAACACTTTAGGTAAGGTTTAACTGTATTTGTAGTTTTTAGAATTTTTTCCCCCTAATTTACAGAACACTTGCAAAATACAGAGGAAAAAAGTTCCCTTAATTCTGTAAATTGGAGATAATCATTTTTCATATTAAGTTATAATTTGTGATGTTTCAAGCAATGTATATTAGCAATTTCTGAGAGTGTTTTAGTAAAGTCAGCCCTCCTTTCCTCATATTTTATAGTTTATTGTTATTTACCTTTCTTTTGTGAATTGCGTTTTCATATATTATGTCTTTTTTGTTACTGTGTTCGTCTTTTTAAGTGTTTTACTTGTCATTAATCTTTAGAGTAGGATGTGCTTGGAACTTAGGTACAGAATAAATATTTATTTTAGAAAGAGTAAGCAGGTAGGTAAAACTTTTTACAGGACATTGTTAAACCTTTCATTATCATATGTTAATATTTCCCCCAGTTTTTGTTACCATATTTCTTTTTTTTTTTTGAGGGTAGGTCTTGCTGTTTTTGCCAGTGGAACTGCAGACACATGTTGCCCAGGGTACCACAGACTCAAACAATCCCCAGCCTCAGCTTCCCAGGTAGCTGGGATGAAAGGCACGCACCATCACGCCCAGCTATTTTTTTGGGACTAGGTCTCGCTACGTGCCTCTGGCAGGACTCGAGCTACGATCCCTGGCCGCGGCTTCCTAGGCTGCTGCCTACAGGCATGCGCCACCATGCCCGGCTGTTACCATTTTTCTTTCACACAAAGTTTATTTACCTTTATGGCTAACGACCCTTTCTACCCTGATAACAAATGAATACAAATCTATACACTTTTTTGAAATTTTATGTAGTGAAAATTAATTTAAAAGGTAGTGAATATGTTCGCAATTTGTTTTCAAATAATTTAGCCAAAACTGAAGACTAGGTATGTTTGCATATATAAAGAGAGAAAACAAATATCACAAAATGTTAACAACTAGTACATCAGGGTGAAGAATAAATGAGTATTCATTATGCTATTAATCTAACTTTTATGTAAATTTGTAATTTCTCTAAATAAATAAGGAGAGAAGGTTCTTGTAAACTAGAAATTAAGTTTCTGAAAGTTTTTGAGACCCACCCTATTTAAAATGTGTAAAGTCAGTAGTTTAAGAAACGTTTTGCTATCTTCAAAAGAAGAAGAAAAATATACAGTGAATGAAAGTTTTCTTACAGTGTTGAATTAATTGCTACAAGTGTAATTTATACATATAGACCTTTTAAGCTGAAAGAGATCTTTTCAAAAACCATTTATTAATTCATCTTTAAAAACTGAAAATGGGAATATAGTATGAGGCAGCAATCCTCATTTGGGGCTTCTATCCAAAGAATGTGAAACCATCAATGCAGAAAACTATGCTCTACATTGTTATTGCAGCACTATTTCAAATAGTTAGGACATGAAGCAGTTTAAATGTCCATCAATAAGTGATTAGAGTATACCCATACTATGGAATACTGTTATATTCAGCCATAAGTAAATGTGAAATGCAACCATTCACAATCAAATAGAGAGAGCTTGAGGGAATTATGTGTAGTAAAACAAGTCAGAATGACAAATAATGGACATTTTCTTAATGTCCAGTAGTTTTTAGTTTGACAAACTAAAAATCTAGTGTGTATCATCAACAAGGTGAGGATTTTGAGACTAGGAGAAAGGAGTGAAGGGAAAAAAGATGAGAATATTTGAGATGGTGGTGTGGGGAAAAAACTCATTCAATTAGAATGTGACATGTTGAATAAAAGTTTTATCTTATACATTTATACTAGAAAAACAGTTTTTCCAACTAAGCCACAGAGCCAATAACTATTTCTGTTACAGTTGAGAAAACACATGTTAAGAAAGCAATTTTTCTTTTTAAGAAAAATTGCATGCACTAGGTATTGGGAATAAATTACAACCACTAATCCCTAGTCTTGTTTATTTTTTATTAAATGGTAAATTGTGTGTGTGTGTGTGTGTGTGTGTGTGTGTGTGTGTGTGTATTTGGTTGAAGTAGGCATTGCAGACTCAACATTTGTAAGTTTTTAAAATGTTAAACCCATGTATATGATTTTTAGAATATTTAGATTAACTTGAAGGAAAAGTTGTTTACAGTCTCACTAGTTGGAAATCATTGTTAACTTTTGTTTTTTAAGTGTGTATATTGAGTTGTTTAGGATCATATTTTGCAAATGATTTTTCCATTTTCCTTTTAATGTTATTATCTTACTCCAGCATATTTTTTAAAAAAAACCAATTTGCTGTTGACCTTTCCTAAGCTAAGATGATGTGATACCTTTTTGGTGTTCAGTTTGTTTTAGCATCTAGTGATTTGCTCATCTTATGTAAATATTTGCTATTACTTGGCTTTTATTGTGATATAAGATGTGACATAGAAATCTTTACTTTTTCTCCAAAATAGCTATTGGAGTATTCTACCACAAGATTGTAAACTCTAGGAAGGGGAGGGTATCATATCCATTTGTTCACTGTTCTTTAGTGCCTTTCTTAATGGTAACATTCAGAAAATTTGTTTTTTGCCAGATACTAAAGTAGGAAGGAAAATTCTGATTTGCAATAATAGACCTTAGGTATGCATCACGTTACCTGGGGAGCACTTTTAAATCTATTGAATCAAATGATAATGTATTTTGCTATTATATGTACTCTGTAACACATTAGCTTATACACATACAGTTGGAGAATGATATTAGTATGACATGGGAGTCATATTAATGTCACAAATTATTTTTCCCTGCATGTTAATATTTCAAAGTTGTTAGAATCAAACATAATAAATGAATGTTTTGATGTTTGAAGACATTAAGAAGATTTGAAAATTCTGCATTTAGTCTTCATTTAGTGCAAGTAGTACCATCTGGTTTAATGAAATTAAGAACTATTGCTTTTCAGGATTCAGCAAACTAGTAATGATTCAAGTGTTGAAAGAAACTGTGAAGACATTTTCTCCTGTGTTTTTTTTATTTTCAAAAGTGAATAAAATGGTTATACCAGACTCTGATTTCTTATTTCAATGAAGCACACTTTTTTTCTGTTGGAAATAAGTGATCTCAAGAATTTACATCTTGGCAAAGGAATTATGAATATAAAATATAGGACTTAAGACTGCCAAAGATTGATTATAGGTTGAATACAAGTGAAACTGGAGCTTTAACTGTATTACTATTTCTGTTATAATTGTCATTGTTTTTGTCAATGCTCTGCTCACAAAATTATACAGACTTTAAGTAACAACCATAATCTTGTTTTCTCCAAATGTTTCTCCAAACGTCTTATATTTAGCACATACTGTTACAGACTGTAAGACTTTTTTAAGGAGTATGCATACATACTGTATTTCAGCTGAAATTTCTGTTCCAGGTGTTTTAGAAAACCTGTCCACCCAGGTATAGCTATGTACATTTTTGGTTAAAAGCTCTCACAGTTCTTAATCATTATATATTTTAGGGCTCTAAATTTAGCCCTATGAGCTATGCTCATTTCTGGACTTTTTATCCTAAAGAAAAGTAGTATTTTTGTGTAAAATCCATTTGTTTTACTCTATTCTGTCTTCACCACAAGACTGTAAATTATTATTACATGTGTGTGTGTGTGTGTGTGTCTGTGTGTTGATGGATTGGTCAATTTTGGGTGGAGGGACTTTCATTCTGTTCTCTGTTGATTTGGAGGTGGCTGATATAATCAGTTAAAATGATATTGTAGTCTAGACAGACTGATTTGGCCTTCAGGAGTTAGTTACAACAAAAATTTCCATCGTCATTTTTCTGTCTTCTGTACCTCAGTATTGGCCCACAGAAAGCCTGAAAACTTTGATAAGAACTATTGACCCTATTAGTTGTTACCTGAGGTAGGCATACTTGTATTTTATAGTGTTTTTCAGGAGTTCATACTTGGAGTTCATACTATTTTCCAACTTATATGTTGAGCTTTTGCAGAATCATTTCAGGGAATTGGCTGAAATATTGGTAATTTTCTTTGTCATGTTTGCATTATTGTTTCTCAAGAAGATTGCCACATTCTTGGTAATATTAACTAAGGGCAGATCAGCTATTAGCCACCTCATTCTTTTATAGCTTTTAGGATCTTCAGAATAGTGAATGCTATATCTAAACTATAAAAGTGATATAAACATTAGTAAAAAGAGAATATTGTGTGTGTTTGTGTGAGTGTGTGTTGTGAGAGAAAGAGAGAAATTGCTAGCATAAGGCAACTATACAGAAGAGAAATAGAAATATGACCTTTGCTATGTTTACAAAATAGACTTTCAGTTAAAGGGAATCTTGATGCTAACATTGGCAATTAGTGAGGAATAAATCGTTCATCTTTCTTCTCTCAAGGATCCAGCATTTGGAGGCAAACATGAAGCCCCATCTTCTCCAATCTCTGGGCAACCATGTGGAGATGATCAAAATGCTTCCCCTTCGAAACTTTCAAAGGAAGAGTTAATCCAGAGTATGGATCGTGTAGATCGAGAAATTGCAAAAGTAGAACAACAGATCCTTAAATTGAAAAAGAAGCAAGTAAGTGTTTGATTTTGCTGCTTTCTGTATTCTAAGAAGGTGTTTTCTTAAAGAAAACAATATTAAATGTTCCATATATAAAGGAAGCCATGCCATATATATATATTATATATATATTTAGCTATTTTCTTAGTTTCATTCTTCGTGCTGTGTTTTCTGACTATTAATCAGCAGAACTTGTTTGTTCATTTTTTTCGTCTTACTGGATAGCTTGTTCTGGTTTATTGCTATTTCATGTAATGGTGCTATGATTTTGGTTTACATGTAGAGAGATTTTTCTGGGACATGTGCCTAGGAATAGCATTGCTAGGCCTGAGAGTATGCATATGTTCCAGTGTACTAGATACTAAATTTGCTAAGATACCAGCGGCATTTTACAATCTCACTGGCATCATATGCACAGTCTAGTTGGTGCTTGATGATTTTTTTCAATTGAATGTCAACTGTTTCTTACTGTGTTTCTGGTATGCATTTCTCTGATTGGGAATAAGACAGCTTATTATTAACTTCTTTATGGATTATTTGTGTTCATGTAGATTGTTGGTACTTTGTCATCTTTCTGTTCTTTGTATTTCTTGAAGTCTGTTGTTAGTTATGAATATAGGAGATATCTCCTTATTTGTGCTTTGCCATTTTGTTTTTTGGTGGAGGAGGATTTTTTTTTTTGTATTGAACTAAATATTTTTCACTTACCATAATGTTCATCTTTTTAAAATGTACAATTCAAAAAAGTGTAGAATTCAGTAACAATATTTTCTTAAAGTTGCATAACTCACTACCACATAATTTTTAAAGTTGCATAACTATCATTACTATATAATTCCAGAACATTTGTATCACTTGAAAAAAAAATCCTGTATCTGTTAGTAGCTATTTTTTATTATACCCTCCCTCCAGTCATGTCATCCACTGTTCTTTGTTTTATGGACTTGCCTATTTTGTGCATTTTCAGTTAAGTAGAATCATATATGTGACCTTCTGTTCCTCATTAGCATGTTTTCAGGACTCATTTATGCTCTACCTTATATCAGTACTTTACTCTTTCTTAATGGCTAAATAAAATTCCTTTGCACGAATATACTATGTTTTGTTGATAGACATTTGAGTTGCACTGCGCTTTTTGACTATTCTGAATAATGCTGTTATGACATTCACATATTTTTGTAGACTCTTATTTTTTCAGTTCTCTGTGTGTGTGTGAGTGTATAAAAGAGTACAGTGCCACTGGTTATACTGTGATTTTCTGTTATAAGTTTTGAGGAATTACCAACTGTTTTCCAAAGAGCTGTATCATTTATGTTTCTGCCAGCAGTGTATGAGGGTTCTACTTTCTCCTTATCTATGACAGCATTTGTTATTTTCTTTTTCAGATTTTCAATAGCTACTCTAGAAAATATGAAATAGTATTTATTTCATTATGGTTTTAGTTTCAATTTTATTAATGACAAATGAGGTTGATCATTTTCCCATGCACTTGTTGACCATTTTATAGCAGACATACCTTGGTGATGTTGTGAATTCAGTTCCAGATCGCCATAATAAAGTGAATAACACAGTGAATGACGCAAGTCATAAGTTTTGGTTTCTCAGTGCATATATAAAGATGTCTACACTATACTTGGTGTATTACGTGCAATGTCCTTTTTATCTATAAAAGCAATGTATGTATTTTAATTAAAAATAGCTTATTACTAAAAAATGCTAGCTATTATCTGAATCTTCAGCAAGTCATCATCATTTTGCTGGTGAGAGGGTCTTGTATAAAATGCATTATCTGTGAAAGGCAGTATAACAAGGGCAATAAAAAAAGGCATGCCAGTATTTTCCTTAGAGAAATGTCCGTTTGGATCCTTTGCTCATTGTTGGGTAGGTTATCCTTATTGTTGAGTTGTAAGAGTTTTTCTATATTTGGGATACTTAAATATATGATTTGCAGGTATATTCTATTCTGTGGATTGTTCTTTTTACTTTCTGGTAGCACACTTTGACATACAGAAATATTTGTTTCTTATTTGGTTCATTCAAATATACATTGAGCAAATAGGGAGATACAAATGTATTAAAATGTCTTCAAAGAGGTGAGTCAAATTTGTAAGTAATAGAAGTAAGGTATAAAGCTCACTGAATCACAGCAATCAAAAGAGTGTTTCAGGAAATCAAGAGTGAGCTTACTTCTAGCATGAGAGGAAATGTCTTTTGGTGGCAATTAGGAAAGGCGGTAGAGATTAAAATAAAGGTTTTCAGTCTGGATTGTTGATCATGGTACAGATTATTTTTGACTCCTTTTTTTCTTCATCTTTGGTTGTAATTTAAGTTTATCATTAGTGCCAGGACTGTTCAGTATATGCATTATGGATTTGACCTGTAGTTTTGTTTTATATACCTGCAGTTTTGTTTTATTGTTTTCTGCAGAACAAGACCTTCTCAATGTTATAGCAGTTATTTCCTTTTATTGTTGTTGTTGTTGTTGTTGAAGTAATGTGCATAGATTTCTTTTTGGAACTTTTTTCTCAGCTTCTTTATCATCATCTTCATCAGCACATTTTACTTTTTTCTCCTACCATTCCCAGGGGCATATCTCTTTCTAGATTTACTGAGGAGTTTCACTTTCTCCTACACTTCTCCCTTAGTGTCTAAGTGCTATTCACAAATATTTATATACCTTCAACTACATACAGGCCATAGGTTGTGTTACTTAGAACCTCAAAAACAAAATATTGGCTGAACATTTTCAAAGTTGCTAGTGTTACTTAAATATTGCTTTCTTAATTACTTAAAAATTGCTTTCTTAATTCATTGTTTCTGCCTTAAGAGTTTGCAGTTCATTCTTTGTACCAGCCCCTCTGCTGTTCTTAGAGATAGCTGTTACTCTTTTTCATCATTATCCCCTGTAAAATCATGATTTTGTTGTTTATAATAGAAAAGATAGTTTCAGGGCCTTAAGAAATTCATTTCTTTGTCACAGAATCTTCCATGGGGTGGTGGCACTCTCTTCATTGGGAGAGAAGATAAGCAGAGATAAAGGATAACTGTCCCAGAGACTATCCTTGCAGGATGGAATCACAACTAGGCCAAGCATTTTTAATTGTAATGAAGTCCAATTTATTTTTCTTTCACTGCTTGTGCTTTTTGTGTCAAATCTAGATTTGGTGTCAAATCCCTAACCATAGTATAACCCCAAATCATAAAGATTTATACCTAATGTTTTCTAGTTTTAAAACTCACACTTAGATTTTTGAGCCTATTAATTATCTTATTTGGTAAACAGAATTTCTTTAGACTTTATATTAAACCACTGTAGAGTCACTAGTTTAATATATTGGTTTTGCTTTTCATATTATTCTTAGTCATCTGGAAATGGATTTTTTTTGTGTCTGACTCAAGGTAGGAATCAATTTTAATTTTTTCCTCTATGGATAATTAATTGAAAGGTTCATCCTTTCCAACTGCTGTATTATTTTAGCTCTATTATTATTCATGTTTGCACCATGCATATGAATTTAATTCTGGACTTTATGATGTTTGTTTATTAGTGATATTGATGCAGAAATGTATTAGGTACTCCTGCAAGTACTAGAGTCTTATCATTCTTTTTTCTAATAAGGCAAACCCCATTTCTACAGACATGTTACAGATTTGACATTTCCTGTTATCAAAATTGTCTCTATATAATTTATTTGAAATCATGCAGAATATAGAGATCAGTTTGAAGAGAATGATGCCTTGATGATATGCTGAGTCTTCCAATACTTGAATATAGTATTTGTGTCCATTATTTATTTTTTTAATGTTTGATTTCTGTCTATAAATACTTTATATGCCTTGTGTTAGATTCAGGTTTTAGTGCTTTCTATTTTTGATGCTAGTGTTAATATCTTTTTATGCTATGCTGAATACTAGTGGTAAGAGTGGATATCCTTTGTCTTACCTCAGACCTTAAAGGAAAAGTATTCAGTTTTTCAGCACTGAGAATGATGTTTGCTCTAGGATTATGACATATGTTCAATAATTGTGCTAAATTATAATCCATTTAAAATATAGAAATTATTTTATCGTATTTGCTCATATCTATGTAAGAGAAATTAAAAGATTGAATAAAATCTTGTTAAATAATATTTTATCCTCTTTTCTTAGAATGGGTAATAAAATAAAAAATTTCCAGTTATATTAAATGTATTTTCTGATGTCTGACAAATCTGGGGATTGAACGGTAGAGAGAGAAATCTTGAATTTATTGAGTATTTCTTCTGCACCAGGTATAATATAAGCTACTGGTTTATATCATCACCACATAACTCTTACAACAATCTTCAGACAACTTTAAAACTTGACAACAGCTATTTAACCTTGCATAATTTACTCTATAACTTACTAATTAGTGTGGTTGGTGGCTAAACTTTTCCCAATGAGTGATTTTTTTCCCCCCCAGTAAACCAGCAACCTCCATAAATTTGTAGATTCTTTTGGAATTTCTCTTTGGTAATAGTCATATCAGCAACATAAAAATATTATTATTTAAAAATAGTTATTTTTTATTACTTAAAAATAATTTTATTTTACTCCAGTTCTTAAACCTTTTCCATTGCATTATTGCTCTGGTTACGATTGCAAATACAGTATTGAAAGTGGTTATTCTTATTTCTTTTCTTCTTTTAAAGGATTGCTTTTTACTTTTTAATACTAATTAAATCATCAGTTTTTATAGACATCATTGATCAGGTTGTGAAATGCCTTTTAATCCCGAGTATGTTAAGAGTTTTAATTATGAATGAATTTTGAATTTTCGTAGATTTTGAATCCTTGTTCTGCTTCTTGTTAATTGTATGGCTTCTCTTGCATAAGAAACTCTCTTTGAGTTTCAAGGAGCTTCTGTAAAATGGGGACAATAAGAGAATCTATTTCACTAGGTTTTTGAAAGGATTACATTAGCTAAACCATATTCAGTTCTTTATAAATACTAAATAAATACTTACTCCTAAATACTCCTGTCAAGCTCTCAGAATTTGTCAGCTAATTTTGACAGTAAATTCAGTGAATCAAATCAAACAGGCTTCAATAATTCATAACTCATTGAATCATCGTACTGAAACCTAAGTTATCTTTGTGACCCATGGTATAGTAACATTGTGAATAAATGCCATAAAGAAAAATTGAAGATGTTGGACTCTGGCTATCTTGAAACTTGATATTGTGAAAAGGTGAGAGTAGGGAGCCACAGGGAACAAAACTCAAAAAATTCATCTACTTAGGGCTTATAATGGTAATGCTATTTAACTAGCAGTTCTCAAAAAGTTATCAGAGGTACCAATCTCAGTTCTGTACAAAGACTGACTTTACATTTGTGACCATATTTTATGTATAAACTTCCTAACAAATCTAAGTTTATAGCAAATGCTCAGTCAATTCTTGTAGATTATTTAATAGAAAACAAATAATTTTCTGCCTGTTTTTCAGTTACCTAGTATATACTCTTTTTTATATGATCTTTAAATAAAAGAGTCTTTGAATAAACAGTCTTTGAATGAAGTTTTTTTTTTAGGACATTGAATTTTTTTGTGGCAGTTTTCTGCATAAGTTTACTGTCTTTCATTTTCTCCTTTAATATATTAACACAACAAACTGCATTACTTATGTTTCTAGTGTTAAATCACTTGTGCATTTTTGGTTTAACCCAACTTAGGCATGATGTATTTTCTATTGTAAATTGCCACATTTGCTTTAACAGTAGAGTCAAAGAACTTTGTGTTGTCCTTTTTTATGCTAGTATTGGTTTTGTTTGTTTTTCTTGTTTTTTTTTTTTTCTTTTCTTTTTTTAAATTTTGGATTGATTTTCTTAATCCATTTTCTCCTGTCCTGCTAGTTTGGATCTTAATGCTATTTCTTTAGGTTTAGTGATGCTCTAGGAATTTTTAGTCTATTTAACTTGAAGCTTAAAATTAATTAGTATCTTATCTATCTTTCCAAAGTAGTATAAGGACACTGAACTTATCTACTATTGTTGGCTTTTATTTCAATTCTTGTTTTACTATTTTATATAGGCAGTGTTGATTTAGATTTACTCACATTGTTGTCTTCTTATTTGCTTAGCATTCCTTCTTGAGTTCCCATTTAAGTGTATACCTTTGTGCTTGATGAATGTCCATGAGAATTTACTTTGATGAGAATCTGTTATTTAGCAATTCAGTATTTGTTTTTATTTTTATTATTTATTTATTTTTTTTTTTTGAGACTAGGTCTCGGTATTTTTTCCTATGAACTGTAGGCTCATGTTGCCCAGGGTACCACAGACCCAAGCTATCCCCAGCCTCAGCTTCCCAGGTAGCTGGGATTACAGGCACACGCCATCACATCCAGCTATATATATTTTTGGAACTAGGTCTTGCAACGTGCCCCCAGCGGGACACAAACCGCGATCCCTGGCCCCGGCCATGGCTTCCTAGGCTGCTGCTTATAGGTATGCACCACCATGCCCGACCTAGTATTTGTTTTTAAATGTTGTCTTTATGTGTATTTGTTGAAAGATATTTTTATTTGGTATGTGGTTATTTTCCCTCAGCATACTCTTATGGGGTCTGTTGTTAAGGCATTAGTCCTCAGTTTAATTTTAATCTTTTGCGAGTAATCTGACTTTTCTGTCTGGCTGCTTTTACTATTTCCCCCTCCCTCTTGGCTTCTGTTATTTCGACTAGGATGTATTTATGTGTTTTTATGTTACTCTATAGTTCTTGAGAGTCATTAGTCTTTCTCAATGTTTGTTTTTTTTTTTTTTTTTTTTTTTTTTTTTTTTTTTTTTTTTTTTTTTTTTTTTTTTTTTTTTTTTTTTTTTTTTTTTTTTTTTTTTTTTTTTTTTTTTTTTTTTTTTTTTTTTTTTTTTTTTTTTTTTTTTTTTTTTTTTTTTTTTTTTTTTTTTTTTTTTTTTTTTTT